>JAODAL010071841.1:0-15366 GCA_025379985.1 Phyllomedusa bahiana
AAACCCTTAAATTTTTTCAGGTGTCAGCGGTGACTGCCCCCACATCCTGGGTGGGTGACTGCTCTCAATCCTCAGGCCCAGGCCAAAATTTTGGTTGCTCTATGTAACTGGAGATCAGGTGGGGGGGGTGTGTGATTGATTGTTGTGATGCTGGGAGAGGGGGTGGTGCGCAGAAAATCCCAAGAAACAACTAACGCCGATCTCATTTGGGAGACAAGGAAGGCTGGAGGCCGAGTGGACACGGGGATGTAATGCCCCCACATGGACTGTGAAAACCTGTTTTTTTTTTCTGCATTTTTGGCTAAAGTTAAGCCCACGTTATGTTGCTTTTTTTTTAAAAGGGCTGAAATAAACGCCTACTTTTAAAAAGCAAAAGGACTGGTCCTGTGTTATCCTACCACCGAGCTGATCCCTTACAAGGCGCAGTGTAGAGCCAATACCACAAGTCTGGCTCCACCAACCCCCCCTTTACCCTGGTCTGGCTGTTTCTTCTGCGGTATACATAAGGGCGTATAGAGCCAATCCCAAACAAGTCTGGCTCAGGCACCCCCTTTTCCCCCCTGGTCTGGCGTTTTCTGAGGTCATACATACAGAGCAGTGTAGAGCCAATACCACAAGTCGGCTCAGGCACCCCCTTTATCTTGGTCGGGCGTTCTTTGCAGGTCAACATCAGGCGCATGTAGACCCAATTTTCCCCAATTTTGGCTAGGACCACCTTTCCCCGGGTTGGTGTTCTTCTGCAGGTCTAATACAGGGCAGTGTAAGCCAATCCCACAAGTCTGGCTGGCACCCCCTTTCCCCTGGTTGGCTGTTTTTCTGCAGCATACATACGAGCAGTAGGCCCAATCCCAAAAGTCGGCTCGGGCACCACCTTTACCTGGTTGGCTGTTCTAATGTTCTCCACCAAGTTTGGTGTCAAAGAACTAACTGTTTTTCTAATCCTAGAATGTGGTGCGGCCCCCAAAAACGGCCCAAATTTTGGGCATTACAAAGTGTTTTTGGCCCCTTACATGGCATTATGGGGCCAAGTTTAGAGGGGTTTTTCATACTTCTTTTGGTTTAAAAATACACCTGAAGATGGTGCAGCCCGTTATACATTTTCCTTTAGTGCTTTAAAACTACTAGGCATAGGCACAAAGAGTGTAGTAGGCCCCCTTATTGCTGTAGTGAATGTGTGCCACATTCTACGTTGTTTGCACTCGAGAGTTACATCCGTGACATTTATAGGGAGCAGCACTCTTACCATGACTCCCGCTTTTGAACCCTTTTCAGCTCTCCCATAACCTTCTTACAATGGGGAACCAAAAACTAAATTTGATATGTTGTCTTGCAAGGGTTTTATAGAGGCAATATTACATTTACAGTTGCTGTAGTAGGCAGGATACTCTGGGTATTGTTGCTTGAATAGTGCCCTATTCGATTCAAAACTGGTTTGAATAAACTTGTGAAAAAATATGGTTTCTCAAGCCCTAACACCAATCCATACCCTATCTCTTAACTTAAGCAATGCTTATGTTTAGTTTTTTTTTCGGGCAACTTACTATTGCCAATGCCTCCTATCCCACCATACTCCCAAAGAGGCTTAAATTGTGGTTCAATGTCACCTCATTGCTTCCGGTGGAGCCTCACTTTTGGTCAATGACCCAGTGCTTTGACACTTCCTTATGACATAATTAACAATGATATAAAAATAAAGTGTGGAGGGACAAGTTGACATTGGATCAGAAGTTATTTCACACCAAGAATGGGGGAAAACCGGGGGTTGGGGAAGGGTAAATTAACCATTAAAGACATAAAAAAACCCAATTTATAGTTTGGGTTATTGTCAGACTGGAATGATTGGAGCCCACCAGTAGAGTTGATTTTTGGTGCGCACCAGTGGAGGAGATTCTAGGAGCCCACCAGTGGAGTTTATTCTGATGGTCCACCAATGGAGTTAATTTTTGTGCTCACCAGAGTAGATTCTTGAGGCCCAACCTGTGGCTGTTGTACATGACTCTTGCACACTGCCTCTTGCCTCAGTCCGGGAAAAGCAGCCCCAGAAATGCCATGCCTAGGGGCAAACCATGTTTAAGGGTCCACCGGGATTTTCCCCTGCTCCCCTGTTGGCCAGTCGAAACCTGGTTAGGTTGGAGAATTTTCTCAAAATTTTCTTTAGGATGACCCGTAATTAGATCACTTGGATCCAGCTGAGATCTGACATTGACCTAAATCCAAAGTGCAGCACTAATTCTAAGGGTTTCATTTGCAGGTAGACACTTATAAGGGTGCTCTTAGAGGGTCTTTACTATTAACCTTTTAAACCCGTCAAAAGGGGGCATTTTTACAACAATCTGGAACAGATAGAAGGAAGGTAGTTAAATCATTTATACATATGTCAGTAGAGTAGCAAAAGCCCAGCAATTGCAGCAAGTCTAATCTGTGGGGAACAAGGAATGATCTTTCTCTTCCATGTGTCTTTACCTTTAGAGATACCACTATATTTTTTTAGAATTCAGCTTTACTTTCTTCAACTACTCAGTAACAAATATAAATTAAATTTCCTATTATTTTAAAGATCCCATTTTTTCGAGCAAAGTGAAGCTTCCTTTCATACAAACACATCTAAAAAACTGATTTGTACAACGTTACAACACCTTCAGATTATGTATCAGCACACCCTTTGGTAGGATATGCGTCCAGCTTCAATTTTGTACGTGCAATTTTTATTTTTTTTCTTATACTATGTAATCTCCACCCAGGGGGAAAAAGGGTTTCATTGTTTTTATATTCACGTCCCCTCCCCTTTTAAATTAATTTTCCCAAGTACATTGTTTTCCTCTTCCCTCCCCTCTCTTACATCACGTCCTGTTTTTTTTTCTCTTCATCCAGTTTGTCTGCAAGCAATTTACTGATCTTCATTTTGGATGTAGCTTTTTTTTGACCGCAGGCATACAGTTTTCAAGGTAAATCCTTTAAAACTGTCCCTTAACAACTCCATTGCATCTTCTCTACATGCAACTGGCTACCGCTGGAACTTATTGTCACGGTTTCACTGTCTACCATTAGCTTAACGAGAATCCTCTCACAACCTCTCAGGGATTTTTCTCTAACGTATACTGGGGCAAATATAAAAAACCCCCGCTGAAT
The DNA here is from genome assembly GCA_025379985.1 of Phyllomedusa bahiana. NCBI lineage: Eukaryota > Metazoa > Chordata > Amphibia > Anura > Hylidae > Phyllomedusa > Phyllomedusa bahiana. The sequence goes on from JAODAL010071841.1 coordinate 3,130, forward strand.
CTCTTCCCCGCAAGACCCACACATCTGCAAGCAAGCACAGAGCTGCCTCCATCTTAAAAACACACAGCATCCTAACCACGTGCACAAGCTGCAGCTCCATCAAAAGGGTCATACCCATAAAAAAGGGGGGTTTTCAGTCCACAAAAAGGCTCGAAAGGGTCCCTTTTGTCGCTGCATCTACAGAATGCATCGTGCACCAAAGACTCAGACATGCGGGAAAACAAGTCCATGTTTCGGGAAAGAAAAAATTAAACCCCTAAACGTCACAAACCCACCAAAAAAAGATTAGAGAGAACTTTGAAATTAACTAATGAAAGTTCCTGATAACTTGAGATTTATGGCAAAGACTGAACACTATATAGCACCATCTCACGCTATGACATGACGCAGCAACTTTAAAACCACAAAGTAAATCCTTATTTTCCCCGCCTATAACGCTACCAGGGGCGTCTCAAGTAATCACATTCCGAGTAACGCTATTTTGATGAACCGCAGCGAACTAGCTAGAGAGAAATCTTATCCAAAAAAAAAGATGCCATAGGAAAGGCGCCAAAGAAAAGCAGAACTTCCGCATCGCATCCCTTTCAAGAAGTAAGGTCTCATCAGTCTGCCTCAACCAAACGTACGCTGTCATTTCAAGAACTTCCCCTCCAAAGGTCAACATTCATACAAGCTGATAGAAACCTGCTGACCAGAAAAAGCTAGCACAAAGTTCCTTTGGGCCAAGAAAGAACAAAATGGCTCAAAGACAAGCGAGCAGAGGCAGAAAGGCTCAAAGACAAGCAAGACACGGCCCAACTAAAGTTTTCTAGAAAGGAAAAGGAGGAAGCACCCGCCTTAGCCAAGCTAAAGGTTTTCGAAAAAGCATTAGGCCAAGACACAAACCTAGACTGCTCCATCCTTGCAAAAAGGGGAAGCCCACTGACCGAAAACCGCCCCAACTAACGTGCTAAAGCAATCACCTCCTGCAACCACCGCTATGTCATATGCACCAACGCCACTTCAACCTACCACACTGCTGTACCTGAGAAGCATCAGAGATGCTCCACCCGAACAAGGTAATTTTCCAGCATCACAAAAGGGAATCCTCCAGAGACTAAACCGCAGCTTAACCCATATGCTACACATTTCACCCCTTATTCATCTCCCCCCCTATCCAGAGAATCTTCACGCCCCAGGCATATCAAAAGGTAATCGGTGACACGGGGGGGAGATCAGACATGGGGACTTTTCTAAATATATGAAACGCGGGGGAGCATAAACAAACCCTCTAAATTCATGACCATGCTAAAATTATAGAGCCTAAATCCACCTTTTGAAGCAGTAATCAATGTTCTTAACCTCACTCCAAGGAAAACTTGACCTTGCTTGTTAACGGTTACCCAATTCTGCGGAAGAGTAAAGACATTTGAACATTCTGGGGGTCATCAAAAAGGTCTTCCCCGCTGCATGGGAAAAACTTAAAACTTAGGGGCAGTTCAAAAAGCTATAGAAATGCCTTTTTTAAAGAACTTCATACCTTTCCCCAAAAGATCACCAACAAGGACAACCCGCAGCTTAAAGACCACGCCTACAAAGAGCTGAGCTCAAAAAAGGATCCACGTCGTCGGACTGATTTTAAACCTTTTTTACAGCTCACGGGTTAATCCGTGGGTTTCCAATTACCATATGCATGAAAGAAAAATGGGCAGACAGGGGCCCCAAAATAAAAAAAGGGAACACAACGTTCCTTTTCCACCTTTCTCCTAATTTTCCAGATTCATCATGACCAACTGGGAAGAAGAACGATCCCATTTTTTGACTTCCCAGAACTGCCACCAGTTTCATCATCACTCAAGGTATAAAAAACCAAACAAGCAAACGTAAGACTAGGGAACAGAAACTGTTAGGAAGACAGACTCCCATTCACTTCACCCCCTCACCACAGACGGGAACCCCCTTCTATAAAGACAAAGACCCAACGTATGTGCCTTCCACAAAAGACCTCATCCACGAAGAAATTCGTGGGCTTAGGGCAAAGACTTTGCAAGAACCAGAGACACGCAAAGGGAAAACTAGGATTTTACAATGTTTGTGCTTCTTCAAACCTTTTTGCAAAAGACGAAGGCTGTCATCAAGTTACTAATGCAGTAGGAAAAAACACTGAAAGCCATCATCCTCCCTCTTCCCTGCAACCCACAACCCCAAGCAACATCTAAAGCCGTCAAAAACCATGGGGGGACCATCACTCAATTTTTCAGCTACTACCACGTCTCCCCCTCCTCATGGAAGATTCAAAAAAGAGGATGGCCCCCAATGCTTTTTCCAAAGTTTGTCTAGTAAAATTCTATCCAGAAGGGCAATCAGAAAAGGCCACCAGGATGTATGCCATAATAACAAAAAAAGCAACAGCCCTCTAGCAAGGCCTAAGTTTTTTTTGGATCTTCTTAAAAAAGGGAAAGCAATACCATACCCCTTTTAACACGGGCCCCGTCCGCATAGGACCCTTGGCAAAGAGCCCCGGATACATCATTTAAACCAAATTAACAGGAATATCCAAAAAACCCTACCAAACCCAATTGAATGTGACCAGATCCCCCTATGAAAAAGAAGAAATTTCCACTCCTAAAAGCGCTTACATAAAAACCCCACTTTTGAGACACCTGGCAAAGGAAATCCCCCCTATGGACAAAAACCCGACATCCTTCTTTTCCCGGGAAAAAGAGACATTCAGAGTCCATAAGGTACGTAAACCCAACAATGGTCCATATGACCCCCCATAGCACAAAGACTTCCCCTAGGCGGGTAACATTGGAAAAGTTTTTTTTGGAAGGAACCTAAACCATCTCAAGGAACTCCTTTAAAACCTTTTGGTCAACAATGGCGCAAAAACCCACTTCAAGCCATCCCTCATCATTACGAGGAAAGGAGCATCTTTCTAATTTCATAAGGCACCAACATCATTCCTACGCCTTACGATAACTTAGGGGACGGTGTTTCACACAACAAAGACACAACAGAGTACCTTGTCCATAAAAAGATAAAGAGTTTTTTCAAAATAAGGAAGAGAATCTTCAGGATCAATCTAACCAGGGGTTGCACCCTTACCCCTTTGGGGCTAAAGAGCCAGGCTTCCTAACCCGGGAACAAGCTTTATCCGTTTCATCCCTTGCAACGTACACAAAAACAAGCCTAGATGAAAAAATCACTATTGGCCTTCATGGAAAAAGATATTTCCAAGGCCCCACCAGAGAAAAGCTCCACCTTTGCAAAGCATGAAAAATGCTGGTATCTTCCTTCCTTTTGGATGTATCACCCACGAAAACCCCAACCAGATCAGGGTGGTTTTCTCCATGCAAAAACACAGGGGTATCCCTAACACGTTCTCCTCACAGGCCCGAACCTGACCACACTTGGTAGGTGCTTTTTGAATTCAGAAAGGAACAGTCCCCCATTACCGCTGACATTGACAAAAAGTTCCATTGGTTTCATCGTACGAAAGACCACCCCCAAATTAAACCTTCGGTTTCTTGGCACAGGGGCAATGACACTAAAAAAGGAAATGAATCGGGAAATAATACCGGCTAATTAGTTATTGGTTAAAGTTTAACCTGTGTTTCCCACTTTGGGCCCGGGAAAGGACTGCTGCTGATGGCGAGTCAGTTTTGGGGGAAGGTGCTCGTCACTTTGGGTTGAAAAACTTTTACGTGGACGACGCACCAAATCCTTGCCCACACAGAAGAACCATAGACCCTCTCAAAAAGGGGCACAAGTATCTTTTCTAAAGCTTTTGCGTTTTCACAAAAAATGCCTCCAAAAGTACTGCTTTTTATGAAAAGGGGCCTTTTAGCCCAGCGACGGCCGCAGAAAATTTTGAGACTTTAACCTTGGCAAAAGACACCCTCCAGTGCAGGGAAAAACTGGGTTTAGTTTGGGACTTGTTTAAAAGATTCCTTGGCTTCCAGATTTAAATTTTACAACAAACCATTTATAAAAGGGAGTCCTCCATGGTAAACACCCATAGATCCAAATGGGGGTTTTAGCACCTTTTGACTTACAGGGGAAATTCCTACAAACACTCTCAAAAATATTTAAGGATGGGGGGCTCCACTCCCCTTGACAACCAGCAGAAGTGGGAGTCCCCGAAAGAAACCCCTGCACCCTTGGACAAAGATTCCAAACCTCTTGTTACATTCCACATCTCTTTCCCAAACCAAGAAGGGAAAGGGCCCCATATTTTCAGATCATCAACAGAGCTAAACGCTTGCCCGCCTACCTCAAGTAATTGACAATTGCAGAAATTCATGTGGGGTTCCTGTTTGGAAAGGCTAAACAGCTCCTAAACCAAGCAACCATCCCAAAACTTTTAAATTTTGCGCTGTACTTCGTTAAGACGCAGACTTTTTTTTCACGTGAGCTTGATATTCATGGGAACATTCATTCTACACGACAGCAAGGTTTCCCGGTTTACATAAACAACCAAACAAAAAGCTTTTTATGTCTATTCAGAAACCCCATCGAAAAGGATTAGGGAAATCCCTAAACCCTAAACAGTGGGACATGTTCCATCTCACCTCAACCTGCAAATGTCCCCAACCCCGTCGTCTGTTGGGGGCCCCTTGCCAAAAAAACTCTTGGCTAAGGGTTCCAGAGTTTCTTTCGAACAAGTAAAGAAAAACATTGAAGAAACACTTCATTTTTCCAGGACCCCTGACAACGTCCTGGAGATTCGTCCTGAAGTAGTACCCTCACAAAACCAAAATCTTTAAAGGGGGTTCGGTTGAATTGTCACCCGCAAAATTTAAGCACCCCCTTTTTCCCAAAGGCTAAAGCTCGTCCACCATCGCAAGGGTTAATTTTCCCCTCCCCAGGCCCACCGCTAAAAAAATGATATTACTGATTGTCGGGTTTGGTTGCATGTGTCACAAGCCCCTCCGCAAAACATTACACTAAGTGAGATGTTAGTGATACGAATGTGCAAAACAATGCCTTTTCATTTCTGAACGGGAAATGTCTTTATAACAAACAGGGCATTCCAAAAAACCCGCCCGTTGTCAACTTAAAAACCCTAGTCGACGACCTGGTAAGCCGAGGATTGGTGGTCGCCTAAAGGCCAAGATAGAATTGTGAAAAGAAACCTCTCATTATTCCTGGCCACCATCATATCGCAACGTTCTCAAAAACGGCATTATCACGAAAGGTCCAAGCACCAGGGGAGCCATTTCACCGAGGGTGCTTTTAAAACTAGGCCCTAGGTATAGGAGCAAAAAGCGATTGCCACCTAATTCCAAATGTGTTTTTCGGTCCAATCAAGGGGGAAATTTCACAACAGAAATTCTGACTTGCCACAAAAGACAAGCACTACCCAAACCGTTTACCTATTTGGCCTGGATGTTTTTTGGGCCAAGGACAGTCCCCTGCACGCAGAACCAGAGGGGTTATGCGGGGAGAAACGATGGGCGGTGTTGTTTACATGCATGATGTACGGCTATACATTTGAAGTTAAAGAAAAACCATGGACACTTCCAGTTTTATCAAGCCCTTTAGAAAATTTTCTCGCCTCAGAGACCAAAAAAAGCAAATTAAGAACCACTGTGGAACCAACTTCACAGGGGCCTCCGAGAACTACAAAAAACTCAACCAGTTAGAACACTTGGCCGAAACGGTTTTTTACTGTCTTCAACCCTCCCATGCCTCTCAATGGGGGAACATGGGGAAAGAATATAGGCATAACCCTAAGATATTTGGCTCGATGTTCAAGACTAAAAATCCTCAAAGGCTACCCATAGACCCTTAACCACATTCCTACGAGGTGTCCCGCATCGTCAACTAAGACCTCTTGTTTTCCGTATCTGCGGGCCCAGAGTCTCCTGCTCTCTCACTCCAGCAAATCCCTCACCAAAGCCGGGGTCTGTGCTCACCACCTGAAAGTCTTCCTCTAACATCTATCGAAACGGTGGAAACATGTTCACATCTCGCCAATTTCTTCGGAGCAAGAGGAAGGAATATCGGCTCTTTTTCCCCAAAAAGAAGAAAGTGGCAACAGGTTTTAAACCAAAACCCAAAAAAGGGGGAATCTTTTTCTGATGAAGGGGCCAAAAGTAGAGAAAATTCTTGGCCCATGGGGCTCATTTCAAAGGTTTTTCCCAGCGAAGATGGGAGAGTCCGTAAGGTGGGAGTGACCTTCAACACACAAGGGAATTCCCAAAACATTCATCAGGGGTGTGTCTGAGACTTCCCCTTTTACCCATTGAGGAATGAGCACGCTACAAGACTTTTCAAATACATTGACTCAAAATTTCCATCACCGGGACTTTTCCCGAAAACCTCTAGGGATTATCTACCAATTGAACGTTCCTGATCATCTGTTTTAAGTTATTGTTGTCTTTTTTATTACATTTTTGGCTTTTTTAGGGTTTCCCGAAGCATCACTACAAAGACATAGATTTTCATTATGTTGTTTTTGTGTATTAAATCCAAGGGTTTCAGACGGGGGGATGTGTCACGCTTCATATTTATGTATGTGCAATTTTTTGTTTTTTTATACTATGTAATCTGCCCCCAGTGCTAAAGGGGTTTATTGTTTTTATATCACGTGCCCCTCCTTTAAATAATTTTTCCCATATACATTTTTTCCTCTTTTCCCCCCCTCTTCTTTCATCACGTCCTTTTTTTCTCTGTCATCCAGCTTGCTGCAAACAACTTTTCTGACTTCACTGTATGTAGCATTTTTTTTTTTGACCCAAAAGGCATACGTTCTTCAAGGTAAATCCATTAAACTGTACCTTAAGCAACTCCAGCAAATTTTCCACATGCAACTGGCTACACGCGGAAAATTTTGTCAAACGAGTTCACTGTCTACCATTTTCTTATAAAGGAAAAACCTCTCACAACCCTTTTCAGGGGCTTTCTCTAACTTTTATCTGTTTCAAATAAAAGGACCTGCCACACTTGGAACTTGTGTGTTGACAATTTTGGTTACAACAGTACACCAAATTCCCTATATCTGTAGTTTTTGGTTATTTCTGTATTAGATGATAGTATGGTGTAAAATGTTGTGTAGGCACCTTGCAAAAATCATAGGACATAGCAGAGAAAAGGCTCTCGATACTCACCATTGAAGGACCAGAGAAGACCGGACATGCACACAATCAAGATACCCATCTTGTGCCGAACTGACAGCAAAGTCTAATCTTTTGGAGTGTTGCTGCGTTACAAAAAACTAGTGAGAGGAAGTTCCTAAAATAAACTGTGCTTTGTGGTTTAATTTATAGAAGTAATACATCTCTGTTTTTGATCATCTCGTCCGTGCAAAATTTTTTAAAAGACCTGGCAAAGGCTTTTGTCAAGACTAAGGCTTTTTACACAGCACAGGAATTTTTCCGGCGGAAACAGTAAATTTTTAACTGTCGAAAAATTTTTGCTGTAACCCGTCCATGTAAATGGACCGAAATAAACAAATCGGCGCAGTCTACACACACCCCATTCCTGGGGATTTTTTCAAACCTGCGGATCTTCTGCCGGGTTTTCCTTGGTTTCCCGTAAAAAAAACAAAGGGAAAAGATGGGAAATTTGAAAACCGTTTTTTTAATTTTGCACCAAAACCCGGGGCCCGGGGGAATTTAAAAGCCGTTTGTTTTTGGAGGGGGTTTTAAAATTTGCTAGGGAACAACCTAAGGGTTCCTTTTGACAGGTTTTTAAACAAAAAAACTTTTTTAACATACCACTATGTATAAGCCAAGCGCACAGTCTGGTGGGTCTTTATGCCTTTCTGGGGACACCGAGGTCTCTGACATAATCTTCGGCAGGACGTCTGTGGGACGGGAGTTTCTTTCCCCAAACTACACACTCCAAACCAAAATTCCCCCCAAATTACAGTACGGGGATCTCCCGGGGGCCTTTCGGGGCCTGACTTAAAGGGTTGTACCCCCTCACCCAACTTCAACGCCCCCCCCTGCGTCCTAATCACTGTTTGAAAGGTTTAAAGGACTGACCAAAAAACTTAAGGGGGTAAAAACTTAAAGTTATTTTGTCTAAGACTTTTTAAATGATATTTAATGAGTGTCTTAGAACTTAAGGACATAAAATTGGAGTAATAAATATAAAGAATAACGAATAAGTCGACCACTGATTGCTATATAGAGTTGAAGGGCCTTGGAGATGGCTCATGTGGAGATTGATTCTTGGGGGTAAACCATTTCTTAAAATGGTTTTACATATTTTTAAAAAGACCCAAAAACTTTTTTCACCTATCCGCCACACTGTCTACCATGGGGATCCCACTGCTGGGACTGAGCGCTGTACTTGGTTATTTCCATCAGCCCCATAGACTCTGAATGGAGCAACATCGCATGTTTGACTATTGCCCCATTCAAACCCTTCCTCATTGTGCAAGCATGGCAAGGAAGGAGAGGAGGAGGCTAGGGACCCCAATTTAGCGATCAGTGAATATCCCAGCAGTGTGAAACCCAACGATTAGAAATTTTGTTTGACGAATATTTTGAGATGGTTTTCAAAGTGAATTTTAGGATGTTTATTTTCTGACGGATTTACAGTCAGAAAACGAGTCCCATTCACTACTATGGGGTTTTGGTCGTGTTTGGGAGGCGTTTTTTCGAATAAAATACGGTGAAAAGAATGAACATTTTCCACATTTTTTGTGAAAACAGCATTTTTGAAATCCGTCCTCAAGAAAACCGAGTCGTGTGGACTAAAACTAATTTAAAAACGTCCTGCGGCCTCCACTGAGCTTTTTTTCTGCTCGTTTTTCTGCTTGTTTTTTTTACTAGCAAGGAGAAGCAGATTAGTAAGCAATGGCCTTACACTGTCTACAGAAAACAGAAGCCATTGAGAGAGGAAGGAACAACAGCAGAATACACAGCTGTGCTGATTGGTGGTGGTCACCCAATGCACTCTTGGCTTTTTACAACTGTGTTGTACAGTATAGTGATCTAAATAATAGGTATAAGTAAAGCAGAGATGTGTGTTATAACATGTTTAGGGAGAGGTTAATTTACCCTGCAGTTCAGGGAGAAAAAGTGCTCAGTCATTGGGTTGTTTTAAAGTGGTTAACTGAGCTTATAGTGTGGAGACAGTGCTGCTGAGCAAGCAGCCAGTCAGAAAGCTGACAGGATAGGAGCCATAGTTACACAGTTAAATAGTACAGCCTGTCAGCTCTGCCCTCAGTTCTGTGTTATGTTCTGAATGTGTACATAGTTAGAGATTGTAAGCAGCAGAAAAAGGGGAACCCAATCTATCTGCCGGCAGTAGGTAGGGCAGGCTGGGGTGGACACCTCACTTACAGAAAGAACAGAGGGAAAAAGAACAGTAAGCCAAGGGCAGCAAGAGAAGTAGTGAACCATCTGAGACAGAGAGAGACAACTGAGTGCGTAACAACAGTGGTAAAGATGGGCAGTTTGGGGGACTGCTTAATAGAGCAAGGGACCCTTAGAGAGGACGAAAAGTGTCCTGAGTCATCAGGAGTCCGCATGCATGGCTGGGCCGGGTCGGACAAGAGATGTTGTAAGGAAGAGTCACTTATGAAGGAGTTATGTCTGCAGTATACAGTGATGATGTGCTGTTCTGTGCCAAGTAAAGTTGCTGACTGATAATAGCAAATGTAACACTGACAAGTGAAGTAAGTAAAAAAAGCCTGAAGTTTCCCAGAAAGTTGTTGTCTGCTGTCTATTAAGCACTGCTGCGCCACACAGACCACTACTACTGATCCCATCCACTACTACTCCACCCATCATCCACAATACACCTGCAACCTGCCCACATCTTTACAGTGCAAGCACCTGATATTTTATTATTCAGAAACCTACAAAAAGTGACCACAAACATAATAACTCATGGGAAACAGCGCACTGCCTGAGTTAGATTATTGCCTCCTATGTTATAGTCTTACTTGAGTAAAATCCGTGTCATCTAAACGGCAATGCTTATTTTACATGGCAGTCTAATGAAGTTATCCTTTAAAGCAGTGAAGACAAAACAAGAACTACATATACTGTAACCTTAAAAATAATGTTTTAATGCTCATCTGCTTTGTTATCACATGTACAACACTGGGGCAGTTACAATAAGCAATGTAAACCAAGTCATAGTAGATGTCTTGGAGACAAATGAATAATGCAATAGACTGTATCACCCTGAACGAGGGATTCTCCACATTTACTGTCACAAAAATCTGATTAAGGCCCCATCCACATTATTGTTAGAGCCTCCTTCACAGGAATCTATCAAGTTACCTGGAAAAAGTATCTATACCACAGTAGAGCCATATAAGACTATAGGGCAAACATAGTCTCTTTTAGACTGCGACTGTTCTATTTCGTGTTTGTAGCCGCTTTAGGGCATGTTCACACAGCGTTTTTGGACGAGGTTTTCGGAGCGTTTCTTCGGCCAAAACGCTTCCAAAACGCCCCAGTTCATTTAATTGATTCCTATGTAAAAACCTCGTTGTAGTTCACACACGACGAGGTTTTTACATGCTTATTTGGAAGCAATGAAAAAGAAGTGTTATGTCAATTCTTGAAGCGCGTTTTCGGCGCGGTTATCGGCGCGGTTTTTGTCCCGGCTATTCATTTTTATGGGGGAAAACCTCGTCAAAACCTGATCAAAGCCTCGTCAAAAACCTCATCTGAAGAAGCGTGTTTCAGGCGAGGTTTTGATGTGGTTTGGACGAGGTTTTGAGCAAGGAAACGCTCCGAAACATCGTCCAAAACCTCATCCAAAAACGCCGTGTGAACATGCCCTTATACGCTGGACACAAATTCATGGTTTACTATGTATAAAGGTGTAAAATGTCATCATCATCGGTGGTCTCTCAAAACATGAATAACAACCATGAAGTTAACTTTTGTGTCCTAAGATTTCTGAGAGCCACAGATCTTCGGACAGTAAGAGGTTCCATTTGGGAGTTCCTTTCGCACATCTGGGTTCTAAAGTGTATAGGAGAATAAAATAGAACTAATTTAGTCCAAAAGAGATGACAGAGACTCCAGAGTACTGTGTATTGTGTACTGTGTGTCAGGATATCTTCCTCAAGGTATCCAACAGATACATGTGGCTGTGGTGCCATCTATGAATAAGAACTGTGCACCTCCTATATCCATACTTTCTAAGGAGACGTTCCCACGAAAGTATGAAATGCGTGGGTTTCAACGAGGAAGTGACGCCGACTGCCCGAGTCAGATTACAGCCTCTTATATTATAGTCTTTGCAGACGGGCAGTATGCGCTGAAAAATACTTGAGTAAAATCAGCGTCATCTAAACGACGATGCTTATTGTATATGGCACTCTATGAGAAACGTACTACAGGCATTCTGGACTCTTATTTAGTGGTATTTTTGGCACGCAATATGCGAACATACCTGAACATACTCTAAGGCCGTGTTCACACGGCTTATTCAAGGCGGATTTGTGAGCTGGATTACGCTCGCAAATCCGGCGTGAATAAGGGGCGGGACGGGGGCGGGGCCAGAGCGCGGCGCGGGCGCCGCTCCCCGGCCCCATAGACTGTCATTATCTACGGCGCGTACACGCCGTAAATAATGTGCATGTCACTTTCTCCCCCCCGGCGGATTCGCCGAGCGGGGAGGGGCGACGGAATCCACTGTTTTTCTATGACAGCAGGGATTACCGTAATACTGACGGATTGGCGCCGTACTGCAGCGCAAATCCGGCGCGGAGTACGGCGCCAATCCGCGGACAAATAAGCCGTGTGAACGAGGCCTAACAGTATGACTGTCTTTGTTGCCTATAACAACCAGAGCCAGGGGCGTTGCTAGAGTCCTAAAACATCCGGGGCTCGGGCCCTTTGTGTTTTTCCCGCCTCATTGTGAACTGCGGATGTTTTTTTACAGAGAAAAACCTTCTGTTCCTGTCACTAATTTTCTGCACATCCCACACAGATTTCCCCTCCATCTCCTCAGCAGTCACTGTTCAGTAAAAATCACCAATGACAAATTTACTTTTTCAGAACTTCTCACCTTCATATGACAATACCCCTAAACAGTCACCAAAACATACACCGATACATGGAGCAAATCTACCAGACAAGTGATTGTGACTAAAAACCCTCCTACAAAACTAAGACCCCAAACTATTACTACTTAAGGCTCAAATAATCCTGCCAGACCCTGACCGAACGCAACCCCCACATGTGACTACCAACTGTACACAGGCTCTGATTACATATACCACCGCCATACAGTGACCAGATAGTGGTAGATACTAGTTGTATGTAGAAGCTC
>JAODAL010071842.1:0-15366 GCA_025379985.1 Phyllomedusa bahiana
TATTTATTTTACAATCAGGAAGAAAATACAAGCATACCCAAAATCCTTTTGACGCACACGGAGACAAAAATAATAAAAATTTTCCAAAAATATCGCATACAATACAACAGAAAGCACAAAGGGAAAAACCCAAAGCTTAGAAATCAAAATTTTACAAGCTTTCACTAAAAAATTATGAATACAACCAACCTACAAGTAATAAAGAATTTTCTTTTTTTAAAGGAAGGGGGGGGTGAAAAGGGGAGACACTGGCACACCCCTAGGAGAGATGGGCGAGAAGAAGGGCTTTAAAAACCTCAATTCCCTTTTTTTCCCGGAAAAGTCCAAAATTATTGATCTCTGAGCAGGCTGTTTGGGTCAGCCTGCAGGGAGTTCCCTGACAAACATGCCTCCCTCCTAACACTGGGGATTCCGGGGGATTCATATAATTTCCTTAAAAAAGGGTTTATAAAGGGCGCCGGCCTCCAAGGGGGGACCCCAAAAAAAGGGAAAGAATCCCAGGGGACAGAGTTGGTTTTGGGTTCATGTTTTCATTTCATCCCCATACACCCTTTGCATAAGGACAAACCCCCAAATAACACATTGTAAAATCTTTAAAAAGGAAAGGGGGCCCTCCCCACTAATGACTTAAACATTTTGTCCTCTTTGGGTTGGGGCCCCTTTAATTTCATTTATTAAAGGGCAAAGTTTTAAAATTAAAAAATGTCAAGGGTCCCCATGGGTGAATTCCGGGTTGGAACTCCTCTTTAGAGATCTTTTTTTTGTGAATTTACCCCCTTTAAAACCTTGAAATTTAGGGCAGATTTTTCTCAGACAAGAGAAAATTGCTAATAAAAAAAGAGGAATGTCTTTAAAAAGGAAACAAAAAACATTTTAATGGCCCACAAAGCTAACACAAAAACAACTTCTGGGTGTTTGGGCCATACTTAGGGTCTCCCTCCTCCCAAAAATTTTTAAAAAATTTAGTTTGGCTTAATGTCCAAAAGTTTAAAAGGGTTTTTTCCCCCCCTTTGGGGAAAAGAAAAAAAAATTAAAAAAAAAAAGCAACTTTGCACCCTAAAAAATTCCCTTTAAAAAGTACTAGGGTTTTTTTTTTCTAAAAACCCAGATCAATTTTGTGTTTTCCATGATAAAACTAAAAATAAAAAACCCTATAAAAGTTTTGATACTGCAGGGCCCACTCCCTTCGTTTCCTTTTTACAAACCCAAAAAAATGTTTAGGTTTTCAGGTATTTATCTTTTTTTTAAAAACCCGAAAAATGAAAAAAAAGGAAAGACAGAAAAAGAAATAGAGAAAAAATCTTAAACCAGAAAAAACACAATAAGATTAGACCCGTATAATACAAAAAAATTTTACATGCCAGGGCAAAACAATAAAAAACTCCACATGGGGGGAGGGAAGATAATAATTTAAACACACCCAAAAATTTTTTTCACAGGGAAGAAATTTAAACAGTGAACAAGTTCCCATAAATCCCTGGGATATAACCATATTATCCCAAGACAAATGCTCTATTTATTGGCCCCCCCCACAAAAGAAATTTCCCCCATTTTGGGAAAAATGTTTAACAAAAAATCATAGTTGAAACCAAAGTTCCCTTTGAAAATATTTTAATTTAACTTCTATTTTAAATACAAACCTAATTTTTTTTTCATTGGGAAAATGTTTGCCTCCTCAAAATCTTTAAAGAGGTTTTGCCACAAAGAAAAAATTTGACGTGGGAAGCTTGCAAATGAAATAATAAAACATTTTTACCTTTCTTATTATTAAAAATTCTGCACCATTTTTTTTGTTTTACCTGCTTCCTTTAGTGATCCATTGTTTCCCAATGCTGTCTCCAAGGAATAAGACCAGGGCTGAGAGCTCCTCAGTCCTGGTCGCACAGGGCTCAGACATCACTTCTCTCTCAGGCAGCTACTGAGTGTTCAAACCCCAGGTGCTGTCACTCTACTCCTGTCCTTTTGTACTCCTTAGTATTAGTCAAATAGTGCAAAGAAATAAAAAAAAGAAAACTAAATGGGGTTTGTGCATTGATAAAGTGAAAAAAACCCCCCACAGGTTTGGTTCCTGCAGGGATTTGAACCAGGACCTTGTTGCAAAAGCTTTACCTCAGCTACCCCACAATGCTTTACAAAAACCCAAACCTTTTTTGACTACAGAGAGGAAAGGCCTGGTGATATCATCCTGCAGGGTCCACATGAGATACAATTCAAAACAAATCACACACCGCCCCACTTCTGAGCACACAGAGCTGAAGACTTGATACAGGAGGTATGAAATTAGATCGTGGCAAAACCCCTTTAATTCCTTTTCCAAGGATTGCAGAGTCCATGCATTAGATGTAAGGACGTTCTTGTTCAACTAGCGGCATATTGCGACGTTTTCGGGGGAACCACACCCCCTTTATGAAGCATGCTGCAAATCAATACTAATGAGCCTTAAATACGAATAATCAGTGATAATAGAAACATATTCCACATTTTAAAATAAATCCCACCTTATTTAAAAAATATTGCACAAAAAAATATTGGGACAAAAGCATGACAAACGGTAACAACAATACTTACAACATCATTATTATATAGCAGTTACTGTTTCTATTATCTAAGCTTTCAATCCACTGTACCGGGCATGTGCATTAGGAGGCTTACTCCTGCAATTGAAATGTTTACTAATGAAACATTCTGCAACCACTATGTACTACTCTGGGCAGGATAACACATACTGAAAAAAGGACAAATGCCTTTCAACATGAACAACTACTGCTCTAGGTAAAGAACTGACAGTCTTAAAATAGATATAGTGCACAAAAGAACACGTAACATAGAAAACCCAATGAATTACGCTCCAATCACAAATCCCTCATTCAACCCTTTAGAGGCCACAGTTTCCAAATGGGAGATCCAAAATACTTCCTTTTATAATAAAAATAATCTATTTACTTGTGTCCCACCTTACATGGTGAAGTAAGCTCGGATGGCCAGGAATAGGTGTCCCTAGGGAAAAACATAGTGGCCTGCAAACAGTGCAAAAGGTAGAAAAACAAGACGATCTGGGGAGCAGCGTAGCAAAACAGCGAGACAAGTGCCATGAAGACGTGTAATTACTTGTGGTCATTTCTCATACCTAAACAATAAAGTTTGAAGTAAACCCAAATAACACTGGTGTTTTCAATTTTGGGTATATACAGTTTAAAATATGTATTTGTTTAACAAAAAGGGGGTAGAAAATATGGAAATAAAAGCGGACGTTTAGATTTCAGACTTTAATATTTAGGAATGCTTTCTTTATGGGCCCAAGGTAGCGTTTTTGTATGGTAGAGATGCATTTTACTGCTACCTTCCCCGTTGTAGATACAAAGATGAGGCCACTAAGAATTTGAAAAATAATTAATGGATATTTAGTTTTCAATAAAAGGTTCTTTTTAAGGCTCCGTCCACAAGTATTTCAATCGGAATCCACATGGGATTCCGACTTGAAATAGTTATCTAAAACTGAAGTAAAATCTTTCCCATAGACCTCATAGACAATACGCATTTAAGTTTCTCACAAGTGTATTTTGTTGGTCGGTTTGGTCCCTAGTTAAAAAAGGAACACATTCATTCTTCCATCGTATTCCACATGAAAATATACTATTGAGGTCAATGGGGATGGCTAAAAACCTAGTGTAAAACTTTTTGAAATACGTTTGAATGTCTTTCAGCCCACATCCAAAACCCCATAAAGAATGGGATTCGTTTTCTGACTGTAAATCTGCCGGAAAAAAAAACGACCAAAATCAACATGCAATATTTTGTTGAAAACGGCGTTTCCCAATGTAGTTTTCAACGAGACAATCCAACAAGTAAATTTTACTCGTCGTCTGAACGTACCTTAGGAAGAAGAGTAATCCTCTAGGTGTAGAAGAAGGAAATAAATTTGAAGGTCTTCTGTGACTCCAATTTTTTTTATCTTATAGATGTTTAATAATTTAGGACTAGTAACCTCCAAATTCTAGACAATCCCAAAATTTTTTTAAAAAAAAATTAACTGAGGCCTTCTTATCACTTAGGGCTAGGGTCCTTGGTGTTCAGCTGAAAATTGTGCAGTCTGACCATAGAAAATGAGTAGGTTGCTTTTTATAATTGGATGAACTAGTTTAGAAGTTTCTATGGCCAAGTTCAACTGTTAACCCCCTTTCCCCCCAAAATTTTCCTTCTCCTTTTAAAAAATAAATTTGGGAAACTGGTTCCAGTGATGGGCCTGTAAGAAATGGCATTAAGGTTATTTGAAAGAATTCAGCCCTAACTAAAGAAATTTGAACAGCTTGATAACCCTATCCAAGCTAATAAACCCAAAGGAGGCCCAATCTGTCCCACAAACAGATATACTCTTCATTTTCCAACTTCCCTGAAAGAGTGTATGGAGATCTATTTAAATTAGGCTTGTCTGTGAATGGGGAACGTCTGGGGGTACAGTATAGAAGCCAATGGATACTTGAGAAAAGACATGGAGGTTGCAAGGCTCTGAGTCAAGACAGCTAGAAAGCCCAGTCGTGTAGTTGGAGATCAGGCAGGGCTGCTTAAGGCTCTGAGAGGTGTTTCTGGCACCAACCTTGTGTTGTATTTGTCTGGTTGACATGGATAAAAGATAGGTGAGCATTTGCATATAGTTCTCCATTTCAGGCCCACATACACAATTGCACCAACTTGGTATGCTTACTTACAGATACTATAATTTAATGGGGCTTGTTGGTGGCAGGCTTCCTTAAAAATACAGGAGTGGTCCTATATGGTCACGTACTCTCTGATGAATGTTTTCGAAGTAAATGCCTTTTCCCAATACACAAAAAAATGCAGTATAAAATGATTAGTACTGTAAAAGTACTCTACACAAGACTTTTTAACCAAATAGTCAACTTGCTTGTATTTTTTGTTTAATTTTTGCTTTAAATTGTAAGGCCAACACTGTCCGTACCTTAAGGCTGAGCCTGATGACGTGACAGAACCCCCATCTATGTTTCCAGTGACAAAGGATGACAATACATGAATGTATTGTATTGTACATAGGTCCTGCATGTATATCTTATCTGATTAGCCTGCCGATGAATGTTGCTAAAGCCTTACTCTAGAATTTGTTTTTGGTTTTTCATGAAGACTAGTCAGGTAATGCGAAATCAGAGTTTACCGAAAGGGATTTTCTAACTGAACTTTAACAAAGGGGTAATTTTAAAAAACTTGAGTTTTTGCAGACATTTGTCTTTACATCAACCTGCTGCTAATAGTGCTTGTTCTTCTAATAAACTTATATGTGCACTGTTTAACTCGTCCTGTGTTGTGGTGATTTATAACATGGAAAGATGTGGGACCGAAAGTGGGGATAAGAAAAGTTAGGTCCATCATGCTTTTAACAAAGCATGCCAGGAAAATACTTGATATGATGTGTGATCAGCAAAAGTTAAAAACCCCCTTGTCATACCTGGACAGATTTAGGGTGGGTAAAAATTGTGCCCCAATAATTGTAATTATTATTAAAGGGAATCGTAGAATATGAATTGGTAATTTTTGTCTTGGGTTTTTCAGAACCCCAAACCGAATTTAGACCCTGTCATCACATTCCAAAATGAATGCAGAGCCATATCTCAAAATGTTTTCAGATGCTATACATTTGACATCTCATTGTTATGGTCATCACTGGCTGTCAACCTGTTTTGTTGTTCTATGACAATCTTCAATAAAAATTGATTGATTGAAAAAAAAAATATTTTCAGATCCTACACTAGCTAATAAACCACAGACCAAAGTCCTAAATTATTTCAGACCATACCCCTTCATTTATGTAACCTCTCCTCACTCTCAGGTCCTCTTTACCTTTAGGTGCTTCTGCAATGGGTGCTGACCCTGCCCAGTATTAAGAATATCTAGTAAATATTACTCAGCTGTTAAATGTATTGTTGCTTTTGCTCTGATCTCCATTGGTATGTATGTAAGTTCCTAAATCAATGATGTGCTGAACTATCACGTGATCACTGGAACTAGTCAATGGCTCCAGCAGTGAGGCCAATATGTCTAAAACAAGACCGCTGAAGCTAGTTATTGGCCACTATGGTCCCATGTAAGTACGGCACATAATTTCTCCTGGAACATACACCACGACTGGGGGTGACCACCAAAGCATTGGCACTGGAGATTTAACAGGTGGGTACAGTAAACTGTACACACACCGCAATAATATATTTTCCGCCACATTGTGTTTCAGTAGTTTCTCTTCAATGTAACTGCATAAGACATTGTATTTTGTGGAGCAAGTGTAATTTTTCTAGGAACCAGTTTCGGGTGAACAATTGGGTCTGATGAAAACTGGCGCCGCCTCGCCAGTCCTACGTCTCTTTAGATTAGTGTAGCATCTGACAGTATCTATGAAAGTGTCTTATAGCACTTATAAATGTGTCCCATTGTGAAACTCATTTTTTGTACAAAAAAAGTGGGCCAAAATTTTTTTCTCTTTTCTTTTTAATTTTAATAGGGAGGATAAGTTTCTATGTTTTTGTGGCACATTCTGTCAAGCCACATTCATAAATGAGTATACTCTTATGAATGTGGTGCAACACACCCCCCTAAAAAACTTTTCGCAGACAAAAGGTGAGAAAGTCAGACTCGCCAGTTTTTGGTGCGAGACATTTCATACATATGTCGGAAAGGGCCAACGACAAGCATCACAGCAAAAAACTGCTGCAGCCCTTTCCATAAATGTCCCCCAGTGTATTAAATACATTTTATTATTTTTTGGAGGTGGAGATGGGGGAAAAAAAGCAGTGATTTTACCAGTGTCGGGATTTATTTTTACAACATTCAGTGTGTGGTTAAAATAACTTGGTAACTTCAAAGACCAATAGCATTTTTATTCTTCCAACAATGAAGCTGTATGAGGTATTGTTCAATGTAGGACATGTTAGAGTTTTCATTGGTATCATTTTGGGATACATCTTTATAGCACTTAACTTGCAGGGCATTACACATGCTGTGATACCAACATACGTTTTTCTTTTTTTTTAAATTGTATTGTTATTGAAAATTTTTCAAAAAAAAGTTTTGATACAAAG
The DNA here is from genome assembly GCA_025379985.1 of Phyllomedusa bahiana. Taxonomy (NCBI): domain Eukaryota; kingdom Metazoa; phylum Chordata; class Amphibia; order Anura; family Hylidae; genus Phyllomedusa; species Phyllomedusa bahiana. The sequence continues at coordinate 7,083 of JAODAL010071842.1, forward strand.
ACAAAACAGAGTGTAATATCACAGTGAGGAATACATAGGAAACAGTGAGTCCATTTAGGTATAAGCATAACTCAAATGTTTGTGATACATTTCTTTGGCGAAAGTTTCCTCGTCCTGTGTACATAGCAGAAAGTTAGGGTGTCCTTCCCCAAGCTCAGCCAGTCATAGTAGCCGGAAAAGGACATCCATCCCAAAGAGTTGTTATCTGCTATATTTTGTTAGAAAATTTTGTTAGAAAATTTTGAACATACAGCAGAAATTGCTTAATCAAGGTTGTAGCGTATCAATACTGTGGTAGTAAACATTAATAAAGAGACAACAAGAAGTGGAAGTTACGAATAATAAAGATGATCCATCAAGCACTTAGGTCAATTTGAGAAACCAAACAAATTCACCAAGTACCAAATGTACTTCCCAAATATAGTCACTACATTTACAAATATGGGGAAGACCAGACAACACAGGGAAAAAGGGGAAGGGGAAAAGGAGATGGGGGAAGGAATGCATTTTATGCATCTACCTTTAACTTCACCCTATTGAGGATGTGTCAGCCAATACACGTCCCAAGTGGTCCAAACTTTGTCAAAAAAGTCCAGCCGGTCATGTAGAGTGGCTGTCAAATGCTCCAAACGCCTGATCTCCCGGACCCGTCGATATAGATCGGTGGCTGACGGCGGGAGAGTCTGTCTCCATTTTCCAGGAATCAGACATCTGGCAGCTGTGAGTATGTGTCTCATAAGGGCAGACTTGGGCTTAGAAAGACCCGGTACTGGACCGTTAAGTAGAAAAGTGAGCGGTTCCAGAGGTATCCGTGCACCTATAATGTCCTCAAGGAGAGTCTGGACGTGTTGCCAGAATACCCTAAGAGGTGAGCAGTCCCAGAAGACATGCGGAAGCGTACCATCCGCCTGGTTACACCGCCAGCAGGACCGTTGGACCTGGGGGTTCCATCTGTGTAGTACGTCTGGGGTGCGATACCAAAATAGTAAAATTTTATACAGGTTCTCCTTATGAGTGATACACGTAGAGGATTTTGCCGCTGCTCTCCAAATAATCTGCCACGTATCATATGGGACAGGCCCACCCAAATAAAACTCCCATTTTTCCATATATTTATGCTTTATCTCTCTGCCAGGGTTCGGGTCCAGCAGTATAGCATATATTGCAGATATTAGACCTTTGGTACATATGCCCATTATGCAAACGATTTCAAACTGGGTGGGTTGAGATAATTTATTGGTCCCAAATAGAGACGTGAGGAGGTAAATTTGTAAGTGTGAAACTGAAGCTGGCTGGCAGATTATATTTGGTTTGCACGTGGGAAGGGAAAAATTTTTTCTTCTCGCCTTCTTAGTCGGCAAACCCCAATAAATCATGCCCCAGCCATGTCGGGCCCAAAAGATAGGGGGAACCCCCCCTGAAAGGGAGGAGTACATAGAAAAGACCCCAGATGGGGGCCTAATTGTAAGCCGGGGGAATCTAGATCTACAATGTTAAAAATTGTAAGTAAACCTAATGGCCAATTAGATATTAGTTTGTTATTTGACCTATTGGCCACAAAAGGTTTGGGGTGTATAGGCCCCATCCATAGTTTTTCTCTTCCATCCATTTGGAGTAGCTCTCAGGGAAACCCAAACAGGAATACGTCTAAGAGGGACCAAAAAAAAGGGGAACATTGGGAAAATGCCAGTCCCCCTTCCCCCGTGGCCATCAGAACCCCCCTAAAATCCTGTGTGAACCATTTGGGCCCCGTAAACTCAAATCGCCGATTGAAGGGACGCATTAACCATGGGGACTGCCACGGGGGAGTCTGAAAAAAAAAAGGAGCTTTTGGGATAAAAGACATTTGATTGGTTTAAACCTGCCAAAGAAAGGATAAGGAGTATTTTCCCCTTAAGTAACAGCCCTTTATCCTTTAAATAAGGGGGGGAAGTTGGCCTTTTAAGGGACCATAATGGTTCGAATTTGGACCCCTAGATATTTAAGTATTTTCTTGCATTTATACGAGTAAAATTTCTTTTTTAAAGGGGGTATAGACCAATGTGGGGGGGGTTTTTAAGGGAGAGCCCTGATTGGAGGAATTAACCCAAAAACCCGTAGCCCTTTCAAATTTATAAGGGGGCGGGGAGAGTTGGGAGGGTAGTGTGTGTGTGTAAGGGAAAGGAGAATGCGTCTCATATAAAGTAGCTTTTAAAATTCCCTACCCGAAAACCCAAATACCTCTAATATCGGATTTTTGCTCTTTTTGCACCACGAGGGCTCTATGCATAAAGCAAATAAAAGAGGGGACAGAGGGCACCCCTGTCTCGTGCCGTTCCTAATTTCAAACCTCTTGGATACGGAATAAGGCAACTTTAAGGGAACAGATGGGGGTGGCAAGAGGCCAAAAGTATAGCTGCACAAAGGCTCCAGAGAAAACCCTTTTCCAACAGGGTTTCAAAAGGGAAAGGCAGCTACCTTCCCCAAGGCCCCCCCCATCTAGACTCAAATTAAGGCCGTTGGGATTGGGAAATTAGCTACCCTTTTAAATGATGTAAGAGGGTTGCAGCCACCAAACACAGTGGGGAAAGTTTTAAAGCTGAGTATTTTGAGCGAGTGAACAAGTCTGCGAGTGTTTTGCCTTAAAGTGTGTTTCTTTTAAAGTTGGAGACTTAAGATTGAGAGACTTTAGATTTGGGGAGTTTAGAGGGGACAGTATTGTATCGCTTATTATTATAATTGTATTCATATATCTTTTTGGTAACATCCCCATGAGTTCCATGTTTGACAATGCTGTCCAGTGCACAACCTGTGCAATGTATGCCATCCTTGAGCAACAGTTCGAGGGGGCATACTGCTGTGCAAGATGTGTGCACACTGCACATTTAGAAGCCCGGATCCTGGATCTAAATGAGCAAGTGGCGACACTGAGATCCATTGTGTAACGGGTGAGCGGGTAAGGCGGGTAATGGACCCACTGGACCACTGCCGGGCTTGCTCCGAGGGGGCGTAACCAAGTGGCCATCGGGCATGGGTATCTTCACAGAGCCTTTGATGGTAAGGTTGGCTGACCCCAACAGCCACCAGGTGCTACCTCAGAGCAGTCCCCAGCAGTGGCAGCTGACCAGACAGGCCAGAAGTGCCAATGCTAGGCACCAACAGGATAAGGGACAGAGACAAAGCAGACTAGAAGTAAATATGTGCAGGTACAAACAAAGACAGGACAAAACAGATGCCAAACAGGAGGATAAGCAAAAGGTAAAAGGAACAATAAATAGACTGAAGACACCAAGAACATAAGCAGAGACGTAAGCTAAACTCAGGCAAGAAACCAAGGCATGACCAGGGCAGGAACAGGGGCAGAGAACAAGGCAAGGAAACTCACAAAGACGCAGACAGAGACACAAAGAGACCACAAGGGCACACCGGACTTCTAACAAACAAGATCAGAAAACACAGCAACAGACTACACCAAGAGACAACATCAACAACAACAACAACAAGGATCAGGCAGGGAGTGTGAGGAGAAGCAGGCTTATAAACCCACAGGTGGAAGGGGATTGACAAAGGAAGCCCAACCCCGCTGCACACTGTGGGAATAAAGGAAGGGAAGATGTGGCCGCCGCCCTCTATAGAGACAGGGAAACAGGGCAGCAGCCAAAATAAGGACATGGCAGCATTTTGAAGGCCGCACAGCAATCACAGGTGAGTTTTTTTTTTTTTAAATTTTTTTTAATTTTTGGGCCCTTTAAATTTTTTTTGAAAAAAAAAGGGGGCCCCCAAAAAAGGGGGGGGGGTTTTTTGGGGAATTTTTCAATTAAAAAACCCAAAAGGAACCCAAAAAAAAAGGGAAATTTTTAAATTTTTTTTGGGGGGGGGGGGCCCAATGGCCCCGGCCCCCGGGGGGGGGGGGGGGAAACTTGGGGGGTTTTTTTCCCCGGGTTTAAATTTTTTTCCCCCCCCCCCCGGGGAAAGGGGAAAACCCCCCCCACCCCAAAGGGGGCCAAAACAAGGGAAAAGGAAAAAAAACCCCAAAAAAAAAGGAAAAAAAAAAAAAAAAGGAAAAAAACAGAGGGAAAAAAAAAAAAAGGGAAAAAAAAAGGGGGGAAAAAAAAAAAAAAAAGGGGAAAACCCCGGAAAAACCAAAAAAAAAAAAGGGGGGGAAAAAAAAGGGGAAAAAAAAGGGGGGGAAAAAAAAAAGGGCCCCCCCAAAAAAAAAAAAAGGAAAAAAAAAAAACCCCCCGGGCTTTAAACCCAAAAAAACAAAAAAACAAAAAAAAACCCCCCAAGGGGGGAAAAAAAAACAAAAAAAAAGGGGGGGGGGAAAAGGGAAAAACCCCCCCCCTGGGGGGAAAAAAAAGGGGCCCCCCCCCAAAAGGGGGAAAAAAAAAAAGGGGGTTTTAAAAAGGGCCGGGGGAAAAAAAAAGGGGGTTAAAAATTTTCCCCGGGGGGGCCCCCCGGGGAAAAAAAGGGGAAAAAAAAAGGGCGGCCCCGGGGGGCCGGGGGTTTAAAAAAAAGGGATGGGGGCCCCCCCCCCCCCCCCCCCGGCCCCCCAAAAAAAAGGGGGGCCCCCCCGGGGGAAAAAAAAAACCCCCCCAAAAAAAAAACCGGGGGCCTAAAAAAAAAGGGGGAAAAAAAGGGGTAAAAATTTGGGGGAGGGGGGGGGGTTTTTAAAAAAGGGGGAAAAAACCCGGGAAAAAACCCTTTTTAGGGGGGAAAAACCCGGGGGTTTTAAACCCAAAAAGGGGGGGAAAAAAAAAAAATTTTAAAAAAAAAACCAAAAAAGGGGAAAAAAAAGGGGGGGTTTTAAAGGGGGGGGAAAAGGGGTTTGGGGGGGGGGAAAAAAAACCCAAAAAAAACCCGGGGGAAAAAAAGGGGCCGGGGGCCCCCCAAAAAAAAACCCCCCCCCGGGGGGCAAAAAAAAGGGAAAAAAGGGGGAAAAAAAACCCCAAAAAAAAAAGGGGGGAACCAAAAAAAAAAAACAAAAAGGGGGAGGGAAACCCCCAAAAAAAGGGCCCCAAAAAAAAAAAACCCCCCAAAAAAAAAAGGGGGCCCAAAAAAAAAAGCCCCAAAAAGGGAAAAAAAAAAAAAAAGGGGGGGGTTCCCCCCAAAATTTTACTTTTAAAAAATTTTTCCCCTTTTGTGGGGGCCCCCCGGGCCCCCCGGGGGGCCCCCAAAAAAACCCTTTTGGGTTTTTTCTTTGGGGGTTTTTTTTGGGGGGGGGATTGGGGAAAACCAAAAATTTAAAAAACCCCCAAAAAAAAAAAAAGGAAAAAAAATTTAAAAAAAATTTTTGGGGGGGAAAAAGGGGGGAAAGGGAAAAAAAAAAAAACCCCCAAAAAAAAATTTTAAAAAACCCCCCCAAAAAAAAACGGGGGAAAAAAAAAAAAAAAAAAAACCCAATTTGGCCCCGGGAAAAAAAAGGGAAAAAAAAAAAAAAAACACCCAAAAAACCCCCCCCCCAAAAAAAAAAAACCCCAAAAAAAAAAAAAAAAAAAAAGGGGGGGGGTTAAAAAAAAAATTTAAAAAAAGGGGGAAAGGGGTTGGGGAAAAAAAAACCCCTTTTTTTTAAAAAATTTTTAAAAAAAAAAAAAAAAACCCCCGGGAAAAAAAGGGGGCCCAAAAAAAAGGGGGGGAAAAAAAAAAAAACCCCCAAAAAAATTTTTTTTTTTAAAAGGGGAAAAAAAAAAAGGGAAATTTTTAAAAACCCCCCCGGGGGGAAAAAAAAAGGGGGGCCCTTTTTGTTTTTAAAAAAAAACCCCCCTTCCCCCCAAAGGGGGGGGGTTTTTTCCGGGGAAAAGGGAAAAAAAAAAAGGAAAAAATTTTAAAAAATTTTAAAAAATTGGAAACCCCGGTTTTGGGGAAAAAAAATTTTTTAAAAAAAAAATTAAAAAGGAAAAGGGGAAAAAAGGCCCCTTTTTCCCCCGGGGGGGTTTAAAAAAAAGGGGGGGCCGGGGGGGGCCCCCCTTTTTTAAAAAAAAAATTTAAAAGGCCCCCTTTTTTAAAAAACCGGGGGAGGAAATTTGGGGTTTTTTAAGGGAACGGGGGCCCGGGGGGTTGGGGGTTTGGGGCCCAAAATTTTTTAAAAAAAGGGGTTTTGGTTTTTTAAAAATTTTTGGGGGGCCCGGGGGGGGTTTGGGTTTTTTTTAAATTTCCCCCAAAAAAAAAAGGGGGGGGGAAAAAAAAAAATTAATTGGGTTTTTTTTGGGGGGGGGTTTTTAAAGGGGGTTTTTTTTTTTACCTTTAAAGGGGGGGCCCCCCGGGGGGGGGTTTTTTGGGGGGGCCCCCCCCTTTGGGGGGGGTTTTGGGGTTGGGGGGTTCCCCCCCCCCGGGGGGAAAAAAAAGTTTTTTTCCAAAAAAAGGGGGGGGGGTTTTTTTGGGGGGGGAAAAAAAAAGGGAAAAAAAAAAAAGCCCCTTTTGGGGAAAAAAAAAAGGGGGTTTTTCAAAAAAAAAATTTGGGGGGCCCTTTTTTTCCCCCGGGGGGTTTTTTGGGGGGGGTTTTTTTTTTTTGGTAAACCCCCTTTTTTTTGGTTTTTTCCCCCCCCCCGGAAAGGGGGAAAAAAAAAAATTTTTTAAAATTTTTCCCGGGGAAAAAAAAAAAAAGGGGGGGGGGAAAACCCCCCCCCCAAACCCAAAAAGCCCCCTAAATTTTTTAAAAAAAAAATTTTTCCCCAAAATAAAAAAGGGGGTAAGCAACGGCTCCTATAGAAAACAAAGGGGAGAATTTAACGGTACATACTCTGCGTTTGCTGTTACAAGTGGGGTACCAAAAGGGCATATTGGGCCCCCATCCCTTCAACATTTCTTAAACGATTTACACTGGATTGCGTCGGCCCGGGGGGGGCCCGCAGCTCGCCACGCCCGTCCCCCGTGCGCCCCGGGGTCCGGCACGGGTCTGTGGCTGTCCCACCGGGGTCCTTCTCCTTTTGCCCGGGAGACCCCAACTTACCAGCCCCCCCGCTCCTTCTCCAGCCTGACAGCCCCGCTGCATAATCCCTGCTTAAGGCGCGCGCGCGACGGCGGGCCCGGATTAAAAAGGGGGCCAGCGCCCTTTTAAATTTTGGATAATTGACGGCCGCTGGTCCTATAATGGAAACCCCCCAAACACTCCTGCCATCTTTTGGGTGTTTTGGAGCGTTTAAGTGATAGAGTTCACCTTGTTTTCCCGTGTACCAGTCCGTCTGCTTACTTTCCCTGCCTTGCCTTTTTCCGCCTGCCCTGACCGTCTGCCTGTCTCTGCTACGAACCTTGCTGCCTGCCCTGACCTTCTGCCTGTCCCCGACTACGCCTCCGGATTACGTCTCTGAACCACCGACCCCGGGCCGCCTCGCAAGCAAGCCCACTCAGGGGAAACGACCTGGTAGCCTCACGCCGCAAAGCCCATCCCGCTTTGCGGGGGGCTCGGGGAAAAAACCGGGGCTACTTAGACTCCTTCCCGGGCGTGGCTTAGCTATCATCCTTGCGTTGGCCCCGGACCCACTCCCCGTGAAATTTCCCCAAGTAGAATATCGATCTTTGCAGACGATACAAAGCTCTGTAAAGAAACAACACAATAAGGATAAATTGGGTTTTTAAAAAAGGGGTCTGGAAAAAGTTGGAGGCCTGGGGAGGGGGAAATGGGGAGATGAGGTTTAACACAGATAAAGCAAGGTTATGCACATGGGGAGGAAAACCCTTACGGATTACATGTTAAATGGAAAAAGGCGGGGAAAAGTGACATGGGGAAAGGGGTTGGGGAAACCCGGGTTGGGCATAAACCTTAATTGTAAACAGCCAGTTCAGACAGCAGCTGCCAAAAGGGGAAATAGGATCATGGGGGTCATTAGAAGGGGCATAGAGGGACATGAGAGAACATTTTTCCCCATTATACAAGTCACTGTTAACCCACATGGAATATTGTGTACAGTTTTGGGCACCAGTGCCAGGAAAACTTGTAGGGCTTTAACAGGGGACAAAGGGGGGCAACAAAATAATAAAAAGGGCTGGGGGGACACAATACCCAGAAAAGATTACAAGATTTGGGTATTTAGTTAAGAAAACGGCTTGGGGGGACATAATAAATATTTTTTAAATACATCAAAGGTCAATAAGAGATCCTCCCCCAAGATTTATTAACACAGGGGCTGATCAAACAAGGGGCATCCTTTACTCTTGAGGAACGAAAGTTCAAAATAAACATAGAAAGGGATTATTTTTCTGTAAAGCATGAGACTGTGGAAACTCTCTGCCGAGGAACTTGTCATGGGGAATTCACTAACAATTCAAAAAGGGTTTTGGGTTATTTTTGGGCTAATAAATAACAAGT
>JAODAL010071843.1:0-15366 GCA_025379985.1 Phyllomedusa bahiana
GTTAAATCTGCACCCATTCCCCACAGATGCTCCATCTGCACAAAAAACACTTTTTAAACTTTAGGTGTGTCAAGATCTTTTAAAACACTTAAAAAAATCTGTTTTGCCTCGGGGTTTCCCAAATTAACCATGAAGGACTACGGTGCCTGGTCGACCCGTTAGGGATTTTGCTTACTCAAAAAATTGGGATAAACCTCCAAAAGGAAACCCAAAGTACCCTAAAAAGGGCCCTCCCCCTGTTTTTTTTTTGTGGATTGTGGTCAGCCGTAAAGCACCATTTTAGGGACATGAGGTTTTAATCCCCCTCCCTATTGTGCACCTTAGGTACCGACTTCTTCCAGATTGGGTTGATTCACCAAGGATGAGAGAGCAAGGACAAGATGTGGAGGGAAATATTAAATCTCCCCCCTGGATTTTAATTTCCAGTTCTGGAGAGGTAAGAGTTCTATGATGCACATTACACATTTTTATCTTGGTAAACATATGATGGAGAGGTGATGGGGCTCTGATCATGCCATTACATCTTTTATCTATGGTAATAAAATGATATGAATGGAGGGGGGAGGGGGCTTGAGATGTCAATTTACATCATTCTTTTTGGTAAAAAGATGTATGACTGGAGAGGGGGAGATTTAATGATGTCCTTACTCATTCTTATCTATGTTAATAAAGAGATATGACTGGAGAGGTAAGAGATTCTGATGATGTCACTTTAATCTTCTTATCTTGGTAATAACAGATGAATGACTGGAAGGGGGGGGGGCTCTGATGATGTCCTTTACTCACTTTCTAGGGTTAATAAACAGTGATATGACTGGGGGGAAAGAGTTTTCTGTGATGTAAATTTTACATCTTCTTATCTATAGTAATAACAATGATATGATAAGAGGGGAGGGGGCTTGGGTGAGGGTTCACATTACATATTCTTATCTAGGAAATAACTTTGATATACTGGAGGGGGTAAAGATTCTGATGATGTCCATTACATCATTTATCTATGGTTAACAGATGATAGATGGAGGGGGGAGGATTCTGATGTGTCACTTACATCATTCTTTTTTTGGGTAATAACTATGAAAAAGGAAGGTGGGGGCTCTGGAGACATTCTCTTTATCTATGGTAAAAAGAGATATGACTGGAGAGGGGAGGGGGCTTGATGATGTAAATTACATCATTTTATCTAGGGTAATACGATATGGTGGAGAGGGGAGGGGCTTCTGAGAATTTTTGGATTTTTTATAAATGTATCCCCCCAAAAAAGGAATATCAGTAGTAAAAGAAGATCTGTGATTGCTCTCCAGCCCTGTGTCTGAAGGAGGGGGAAAAAACCCTGAATCAATCACCATGCCCCCACCTCTCTCCGTAAAACATGAGGAAATAGTGAACAGAAATCTTAGAACTCCCCAACAAGATATTGAGTGCTGACTGGAGAGGTGATACTGCTGGGAATGCTGGGATATTATACGTAACACCCGGGAGGGGTCGGGTGATGACTGTATCATTGTGTGTGTCGGGTTTTCCTATAAGGTGTAGGAGCGCTGTCTATTTTAAATGGGGGAGGGGGAGATTTAGAAGAAAATAAGGATCAGTCAGAAAAGTAAAGTGGGGAGACAGCCCTTAATTCCGGGAAAATAGAATGACTAATTTCATGCATTTTACCAGCCCCTGACGGGGCCATTTCCCCCTCTTGACCGGGTCATTTTAATTTTGTATGTAGATAATGCTTTCTTGTGTAATAGTTGTTCCAATTAGTTTTCCCAAATTTTCAGAATTTTTCTTAATATTTGGGGCCCTTTATTTTTCCTTTTTTTTTAAAACTATTTATTATAAAGGGGCAAAAAAAAAAAAAAGTTTTCTTTTTTTAGGGTTTTTTTTCAACAAAGTGGAATTTTTTTTTTACATTTTGTCCCTTTTGTGTTATGGAATTTCTGGGTCTTTGGGGGTTTGGGGACGGGGTGGATTTGGTTTTTTAAATCTAACTGATTTAAATCACGTTTTAAATCACTGTCAGTAAGGCTTTTTTTAAATCAGTGATTTAAATCAAAGTTTCTACCTAAACTGTTTTTGCTATTTTTATTCAAAGTTTTTTAAAAGCAGAATGGTTGTTCAGCAATAAAGGCATTAATAACATGAACAGCGTCAGAACAAGTCTTGTATAAACAAAAGCAAAAAATTGGGGGCCAGTTAAGAGGAATAAGGCGAAAAAATAACGTGAAATCAAAAAGGGGATGCGGGAAGATATAACATCATTTGGAGTAAATGGATCCAAGATACCAAAATGGAAATTGTTGGAGAGAATTATTTTGAGATAACACGGGAGTCAAAGACTCCTAACTAAACCATCTGTAGGGAGCGTTAATTTTGAGTACAAGAAGGAGTATCCCGTAATCCATGTAGGTAGGAGTAAATAGAAGCACCTGTATTGCCCGAACACTTTTTTGGGGATCAAACAAAGTCCCATCCCAAAGAGAACGAAGAAAAATTTAACCAAAAGGGGTTAAGGGGCCATCGAATCAGTATACCACCAAGTAATTGAGAAAGCAAATGAATTCATAGCGGTCGGAGTTTTGTTATTGAAGGGTAGGTAGCGGGCAGAAATTTCAAAAAAGGCAACCGTCCCCCCAGGGGGCATAGAACCCCAGTATACGGGGAAACGCAATAGTCTTTGTTACAGACCGTGTGAATCTCCCCAAAAACCAGTCCGTGAGCGAGGGGGGCCAAAGGTGGACGCCATAATTTTTGGGGAAATTGCCTTGGCTGCGTTTAACAAAAAAGGGTTTGAAAGTGGCCCTTTAGAGAACGGATGGGGCTGTATTGCAAAAAAGAAAATAATGAGGGGGTCATTTTTGCAGTTGCCCCCTAAAAAGGTGGATAGGTAAGTTTTTGAGCCAAAGGGCTGCAAAGCGGGACACCCCCCCCCAAATATGAACATCGTTCCCTTTCCCCTTAAACAACCCCCGCAGAGATTTAAACTGAGGGGTAAATGTTGTGCAGTAAGGCGGTACTCTGTCCAACGAAGATAAAATTTTTTAGTTATCTCTTTATTTCACTGAACAGAGGGTTTCCCTGAGCAAGAAGAATATTTTTTTCCATTCATCACTGGAAAAAGTCCTCGAGGTTCATCTCCCCTGCCCCCTGAAAAAAAATTTAAATTCGGGGCTCCCCAGTATAACTGGAGTCCATGGATCCTTGAGAGTAAATGCGTACTGTGGACCTTCTGCAAGCACCAGGTTTCAAAGATGGTAGGGGCTCTAGCTAAGGCTAGGGGCACTTTGTAAGTAGAGTAGACACGTTTAAAATTTAAATAAAAACAGCCTAAAAAGTTTTTAACCTCCTGGGCCGTAACAAATTTTGAATACGATTTGAGGGCATTGTCTGCGAGTACATCCCTCATTATCACAAAACCTTTTTCCCCACCAGGGCCAAAATCTCTTACTCTCAACGGTTCAGGTATCCCTGGGTTGCCTGTGAGGGGAGTGAGTGGGCCACCCGCCTTAAATATATGCAATGAGGAAGGGTAGGATCTGTGGATCCGTATCACAGTCTGCACGAGCAGGGGGAGTAGATTGAGAGCCTTTTTGGGTAACCAAGCCGGGGGGAGCCAAGGCATGGCCGCGGTTCGGCTCCTGTGCATTGCAGATTCAAGTTGAACCCAAAGTTTAGAATGTGCATGGTGGAAGCAATCCAAGATTCTAACTGATGATGCAGCAAGATAGTAGGTTTGGAAATTTGGTAAAGAAAGGCCCCCATCAGCCTTTGATCTAGTTAGGGTTGATGTAGATATTCTAGGATGCTTTCCAGCCCAAACAAACTTCAGGATTATTTTATTTTGGGGCCGGGAAAAAGGGTTTAGGGGCGAAAGGGAGGCCGGAATAGATAAAGGAGTCGGGGTAAAACGTTCATTTTCAGGATATTTATTCGGCCAAGCCAAGAGAAATCCTTTCTATCCCACTTGGAGAGATCCCCCTGGATCGCTTTGAACAGGGGGGGAGAAGTTAAGGTCAAAGATGTGGGGGTGGTGTTGAGGAGAGGGGAGCCCCAAAAAGTTTAATAGAAGTGGAGGCCCAAGAAAAGGAGTAATGTTGTGAAAACTGTGCAAACCCTCCTGTCGGAGAGTGGAAAATTTAATGCCAACTTTTGGGCTATTCCCTTTGATTTCTAAACAAGCAAAATCAGCAAAATTTTTTATTATGGGGGAAAAAAAAAAGGGATAGTGAATATAAGAGCAAATCATCCGCAAACGCAGAGCATTTCACATGGTGGCTGCCCCTGGGTTCCCTGAAAGGAGGTACACCCGGAGGTTGTGCAGATGCTCCATTACCCGTGCATACAGGAGAGGGGAGAGGGGCAAACCCCCCCCTGGGACCATTCCAATAGTAAAGGGGGTGGACAATGAGCCATTAACTCGTACTTGCGCCTGTGGAGAGTGGTACAACGCGAATATCTTTGCCAGAAGTACAGGGCCTATGCCAAGCGAGGAAAGAGCCCCCGAGAGAAAGGACCAATCCACACGGTCAAAAGCCTTTTTTTGCGTCAAGTTTTAAAAGCTTTTAAAGGGGAAACCTTTTCGCTGGACGGGTCAAATAAAGGGGAAAGTTTTTAGGGTGTATCCTGCCCCCCTCGGGGATAAAAACCCCAATTGGTCAAGGTGTATAATGTCACTCAACAGAGGAGTCAAGCGCAAAGCAATTAATTTAGCAAATAATTTAGCATCAGTATTAATGAGGGAAATTGGCCTGTAGCTCTGGCACAGTGTCGGATCCTTTCCATCTTTGGGGATTACAGTAATGTGAGCTTTCAGAAATGCCGGGTCGAATGGGGAGTGATTGGAGACAGAATTGAAGACATGTAAAAGTGAGACGGAAAGATCCTCCCGTAGTACCTTATAGAATTTAGCTGTATAGCCATCTGGCCCTGGGCTCTTTCCCGCAGGAAGGGACGCTATGGCAGAATCCAACTCTGTTTGGGTAAATGGATCCTCAAGGGAGGCTGTCACCTCTGCGGGCAAAGCGGGAAGGGATGTTTTTTGGAGATAGTCCTGTAGGGAGGCTTTGTAGTTGGCTAAGTGATTCCGTGGCGCAGGTGTGGGGAGGTTGTAAAGGTTGAAATAGTATTCCTGGAAAGCACTGAGTATGTCATCAGTTAGATGTACAACTTGTCCGTTAGTCTTTTTGATCTGGGGGATGAACAGAGAAGCTCTTTTCTCCCGCAGAGCCCGGGCAAGGCACTTTCCAGTTTTATTACTCCATACATACGACATTGTAGAAAATATCTGACAGTATCGTTTGTGCTTTTGCTCCATGAGCAAGAGAATATCTTTACGGAGCTCTCTAAGATCCGATTCAGCACCAGTAATTTTATGGGAAGCCTCGACCAAGTCTAGTTTAGTCAATAATGATTGCAGCTTGCGGGCAATTCCCCTTCAAAATCCGCCCCAGCTTGTTTGGGTATCCTCAAACCGCTTTCAATCCTCCCATTGGATCGGGGGAAAGATGATCCGGGAGTGAATATCTTAAAAATTCTTTTATGCTAGATTGAAAAATCCCAGACACAAGGCATCTTGCAAAAGAGATTCATTCAATCTCCAGGCAAATGAGGACGCTTAAAGTGCGGTAAAGCTAAGTCGCAATGCACGGGGGGCGTATCAAATGGAGCATAGTCCCTACTTACAGTCAACTGCAATTGAAGAAGGGGATTTGAAGGGGGTACAAAAGTCTATAGAATAGTTTATGAGAATGGAGAAGTAACGTAAAAAAAAAAAAAAAAAAAAAAAAAAAAAAAAAAAAAAATTAAACCTTTTTTACACAGGGTGTGGGATACCGAAGGGCCCGTAGGGGAGTCAAGTCCCAATGGAAGAATTAAGGTTGAAGTCCCACACAGGAAAATTTTGGGCCCCTGCGCGAAGCAATTGGGGTCACCCAACACCTTTATAAAAAAGATAACTGATTGGTGTTAGGGACATCAGGTTCGCTAAGTATAAATGTGCCCCCTGTATGCTGCACTTCACAAAGAGGCTCTGGCCTCTGTGTCTGTAAAGCATACATCCAACCTCCCGTTTTTTTTTGGGGGGGGGGTCCCGCATTTTGGGGGCCCCTCCCCCCCCTCCCCGGGGGTTGGCATTCCTCCCCGCCGCCAGCAGGCGGCGGGGGGCCTTTAAAAAAACCCGGGCGCAAGCGAGCGCTGGGGCCTTTACTCTTGCGCCGCGGGGCCGCCCCCTCAGCGGGTGAAGCGGCCGGCGGCCGCCCCCCCGCCCGCGGTCCCCCACTTTTCGGGAGGAGGCAGAGGGATCGTCCCTCCTCCCTCCTCTCCCTTTGTCCGGGGGCCCCTGGTGCCCGAACATACAGTTCAGGGGGCGCAGGGAAGTACCCTGGGGTGCAGGGATGACGCGGGCTCTCTCACTTCCCCCTGCCCCTGAGGGGAATCGGCTGGGGCTGGCCGCGCGCAGGAGCCTGGGAGGGGAGTGGGTTTTATTTTTTTTTATTTTTATAGCTTTGGGGGGTCTCCCCGGCTAAAAGAGAGGGGAAATACCCGGCAACAATGGGGGCACACCCGGCAACAAAGGGGGGGGACTACCTGGGGTAACAGTGGGGCACTAACCCGGCTAACAAGGGCACTACCCGGCAAAAGGGGGGCCCACCCGGCAACACTGGGGGCACTACCTGGCAAAAAGGGGGCATACCTGCAACAAAGGGGCACTACCTGGCTAACAGATGGGGCACTACCTGGCTAACAGAGGGGGCACTACCTGGCTAACAAGGGGGCACTACCCGGCAAAAAGGGGGCACTACCCGGCAACAAGGGGCATAACCGGGGAACAAAGGGGGCACTACCTGGCTAACAGATGGGGGACTACCTGCTAACAAGGGGGCCCCTCCTGGGCAACAGGGGGGGGGCCCACCTCAACAATTTGGGGGGACTACCTGGCAACAAAGGGGGGGCCCACCTGGGAACAAAAAGGGCACACCTGGGGAACAGCGTGGGCACTACCTGGCTAACAGAGGGGGCACCACCTGGCAAAGAGGGGGCACTACCCGGCAACAAAGGGGGGACTACCCGGGAACAAAGGGGCCCAAAATGGCAAAAAGGGGGGACTACCTGGCTAACAGATGGGGGCACTACCCGGCTAACAGATGTGGGGGACTACCTGCAACAGAGGGGGCACTACCTGGCAAACAATGGGGCACTACCTGGGCAAAAAATGGGTGCACTACCCGGGAAACAATGGGGGGTCTACCTGGCAACCAAGGGGGCACACCTGGCTAAAAAGATGGGGCACAAACCGGCTAACAATGGGGGGGACTACTTGGGTAACGATGGGGCCACTTTCTAACATGGGGGCACTACTTGCTAACAGATGGGGGGCACTACCTGGGTAACAATGGGGCACTACCGGCTAACGATGGGGGCACTACCTGCTAACAGATGGGGGCACTACCTGGGTAACGATGGGGCACACCTGGCTAACAATGGGGGCACTACCTGGCTAAAAATGGGGCAACTAACTGGCAAAAAATGGGGGCACTACCCCGGCAAAAAGATGGGGCAAAAACCTTGGGAAACAAAGGGGGCACTACCCTGGCTAACAATGGGGGGACTACCTGGGGAACGTGGGGGACTACTTGGCTAAAAATTGGGGGAACTACCTGGCTAACAAAAGGGGGGCACCTACCTGGCTAACAAAGGGGGGGACTACCTGGCTACAAATTTGGCTCTACCTGCTACAGAGGGGGCATTTATTGGGGTACAAGGGGGGACTACCCCCAGAGGGGGAACACCTTGGGTTTTGGGGCTACTACCTGCTATAAGGGCACTACCTGGTTTCTTTCCCCAAAAACCTTAGCATTTTGGTGATGGGGGTGGCTTTTTGAAGGGGGGGTGGCATACCGAAAGAGGGCGTGTCCTGAAATTTTTTTTCCGCGGCGCGCTACGGCGGCCGCCCCCAGGGTCCCTGCTTTTTCACTTTCAAAAGTTGGCATAGTGTAAAGACATCAAGGACCTGCACAGGAAGGGATCTGTGAATAAATATTGCTACTCCCTTTTTTTTTTTGGAGGTTTGCTGCATGGTACCAGCAGGGAAGTACTATTAGGGATGACTTTAGCATGCCCCCACAGGAGAGGGTTTTTTTCCTGCAGGCACCAATATGGGATTTTGTTTTATGTAATAATAAAAACCTGCCCCCCGTTTTTTCAGGAATTTTAAAATCCCTTAATGTTAAGGGGGACGACTCTAAGGTATCTTTGGAAAAAAAAAAGAGCACTCTCAGAGATACCCCCAAAGTTAAAAGTATGCCAAAAGTGGAAACCACGACTGGCAAACATTTTTTTGGGAGTAAATCAATTAAACAACAAGAAAGGCCTAGAAACACAGGGCCCAGAGAAAAAAACAGGGGCAACTAAAGCTGCTTTAACCCAAAAGGAAAGCAGGGCCGACACGCGAGGGCAATCATGGCTGCTTCGCATGGCTAGGAAAGACGTAAAAATTAAGGCGAGAAGTGCGAGCTCGGCTCAAAAGAGTGATTTGGTTTGTTGAAAGGCAGTATAAAAAGTAAAAAAAAAACAAAAAAGGGGAGAGAAAAAGATTGAAAGGGGGGAAGAGAAGGGAAAAAGGGGGGAAGTAAAAAAAAAAAAAGGGGGGTGGATAAAAGGAGGGAGGAGAGGAGGAAGGAAATAAAGGGGCACTGCCTAGGTAACATAAAGGCAACTAAATAACAGGTTTTATAAGAAAATCTCTACTGAGAAGGGGACCCAATTTAGAAAAAGGTTCTAATCAGTGGTTAAGGGCCCCAGCAAAAGTAAAGAAAAATAGGCGTCCATACAGATAGTTCATACATTTACTAGATGGTAAAAAAAAAAGCCCCACTAAGCTAACCAGGGAAAGACACCAATATCAGGAATTTTTTTCTCCACAATTCGGGGGAAAAAGTAATAGGGAAATCCCATTGATCTTTCAGTTCCGGACAAACATCAACGTGGGGGGCCAATCATGGTGCAGACCCTCCCCATTCTTTTGTCGTCGAGTCGAGCGTTGGGTCTTTGGAGTGTGGATTTCCGGGGATGGCTACAAACGCTGGGAACGGTCACCTGCCAGAAAAAGGGTAAGTCGGTAGCGGGTATCCAGTCGGAATCTCTACCAGGGGAGACCAAGCAGTGGGGAAAGACTGGAGGCAGAAGGGGTTTACAGAGACGAAGTGTCTCCTTGCTTGACTTAAGGGCAAACGGAAAGCCCCACAATTGGTGTGCCGTTTCTGTAGAGGTGAGGAGTGGGTTTTAAGGCAAAAAAGCATTGCGCAAATGCGCCGGAGAGTCCTGTAAAAATCAATCTTGGGGGTCCTCAACATTTCGGACCGCATAGACGGGCCTTTCCTTTAAACTACCTTTGAGGATATAAGAGGATTCGCAAATTATTCCCTCGGTGGGTGGGTCCTGGGTTTGAGGAAAGGAGACCGATGACACATCAACTCAATTGAGTTCCAATGGCCACCCAGGATTCGATTTAAAAAATCTTGGGGGATGTGGGGATGATTTCCGAGGCGAACAGACCTGGCAGTCCACGTATTCTACGTTATTCGCCTATAAAGGTTTTTCTTATCACCAAATGGGATGCCAAATAGTTTTGCCGTTCAGACTGGGCAGCTATAGAGGCTTGTAGAGTTGCGACGGTGAGATTTGTAGAGTCCTGGACCCGTTCCATCTGCAGTACTTTCTCCTGGAGAGCCGTTACCGCGGTCTGTACAGGTTGAAGCTCTAGGCGCCAGGCTTGTTGAAGGTCCCGACCCATTTGTAGCATGTCATTTTTTGAAGGAAGGAGCGTTAGCAGTGCCTGCAGCTCGGGATGGGCGGCTAAAGCTCGGATTGCGTCTTCTGGAGGAAGCAGGGGTGTTGCCTGGTCACTGGATACAGGTATTGAGATGAGAAGGGGACTGGGCTGGCGATAAGTGACGGTTGGGGGAGGGTTGGGGCTGCTCGCCCAAGATGGGGATCCTGGGTTGGAGTTCCAATCAGTATTTTGTGAAGGCAAGAGTGCTCTGTAGGCTTGTTGCCCCCGTAAGTCACGAGACTGCGTGGGAGATGGGTAATCAGCCCATGATAACTTCTCAGTAGCGAGTGTTGGCTGGATCTGTGAGGGCCCAGAGTCAGAGACATTGTTGAGCTGTGATTTTGTGGGTTCACCTGGCACCGGTGTAAAAAGTCCATGTTGAGGACCAACATTATTTGAAAAAGGAAATCTGGCATCTAGAGAGGCAGCGGTTGTCCCATCATTTGTTATAGAGGAGGTAATTGGAGGCCTGGCATCAGCCAAAAGATGAGGAGATGCACGGGTAACGCCTTGTGTGATAGAGGTCGCCACACAGTGTGCCGTCAGGTATCGTGGGGCGGCTGGTGCAGGTGACTTTTCAGCCTCCATGGATAGTGGCGCCCTAGGGACTTGAGAGGTCTGTGGGCTGGAATCCCCTGCTGTTTGGTGGGATGTGGGAGAGGTTTCAGTGGCCCAGTTTGCAGAGGAGTCCATACCTGTGTTCCCAGGTGAGCACAGCTCCCAGAGGGATAAGTCCTTTTGGGCTATGTGGGCCTGTGAGGTGTAGTGTTCACTTGTCAGCGGCGTCTGGGAGACATATCTCTTTAAATCAGGCTGCACAGGGCTCCCTCTGCGAGTTGCCTGAGCGCTGCCTGTAAAATCCCCTGCGGGCAAAGATGGCGCCAGAGCATGCACGTGGGGATCTGCATTGGCGGCCGGTGATGTCGGGGCTGAGGGAGAGAGATGGCTTGTCTGCACAGGGCTCCCCTGATGAAGGACAAACCCGGAGAGAGGAAGTGGCAGGAGAGACACCCAAAGTCCCGGTGCGTCGGCCGTAGCAGAGGAGGCTGCCGAGGTTGTTACCTGTGTCCGTTGCGTGTCATGCTGCAGGGGTGAGAGCCGGTCAGGCTGAAGTTCCTCCGAGACGCTCGCAGGGAACGGGGAGTAGCTGGTAAGTGTGCCGGAGAGCCGAGCGGGTGGTGCTGAGCACGGAGGCTGTGTGGAAGACCCGGCTGCACGCAGCTGAGCACGGGTGAATATGCGGTCCTCCTTCTGGGACATGGGGGCCAGGGAAGATGGCGCCGATGCGCGGGAGGAGAGCCCGTCTCCTTCCAGGACCTGGAGTGGTGAAAAATAGTTGGATATCGGTATATCCCCTAGGGAAGGGGTCTTGAGCAGTTTAGCCAACCTTTTAGCTCTACTGGGTCCCATTTCTATTGCGCCTTCTATATGTTAAATGGGATCCTGTGAGGAGCTCTAGAATCCTGCGTCCTACCACTCACATAGCAGGCCACACCCCCCAAGACAGGGAACTTTAACTTCGTTCAATCCTTATATCTTAAAATACATATGGCCTTGCAGAACAGGAAGAAGGTTGGCATGGTTATTCTCATATCCAGATCCTGTCCCTTGCAAATTCAGAATTCGATAGTTGATATATAAGCCTTGAGGGTATTTTAAATGGGATGTCTATCATTTTATGTAATACAGTGCATACGTCTCTAATGTTGGACAACTCGCTTTCCTAAAAAACTCCTGCTGCATTTTTCGTGCTTATCTCCATCATCTACTATTATAGGGGGGGACTTTAATCTCATCTTCTCTGAGGTTTGTGATAAACTATATTTGCACCAGCATATCTTTCCCAAGGCCCAACGTTTACTCTCCAGAGGCTTTCATCAGCTGATACGCAGGATTAGTATGTTTGATTTGTGGCAAATAGTCCACCTATCAGACAAGGTCTATACATTCTTCTCAAAACTCCAGAATAGATTATTTTTTGGGAAATAGTCTTGCTCTTCGAATGCTAGACACTGCGGACGTGGGTCCAATAACATGGTCTGACCACGCTCCTATTAGTCTTAAACTAAAATCTACACATAGTTCACTGTGGCGCTGTCACTGGAGACTCAATGAGTATCTGCTCAAGAGTCCTCAACACAGGAATGAGATATGGCAACACATCATGGAATCCCAATCCCAATACAGGGTCAGTGGAGTCCCATGCCACTCTTTGGGAAGTCCATAAGGTAGTAGTACGGGGAAGGTGTATAGCTTTGGGTTCTTACCTGAAGAAAGATAGGGAATGCCAAAAGAATACTCACCTCTCACAACTTAAATTGTTGAGAGCTAAGTTGGCAACAAATCCGACTAGAAGTACATTGAGACAGGTTTTGCATCTGAGAACAAAGCTAAAAATGTGGCCCTTCATGTTACTGAGAAGTTTTTTTCAAGAGAAAAATAAAATACTATGAGAGAGCTAATAAACCTCATACATTGTTAGCCAAGATACTTTGAACCCACATAGCTCAGGAGTCCCAATTTATGATCCAAACTCGATCGTGGACTTGTTTCAATCCTACTTCTCTAACTTGTACAATATTCCTGATGTGTTGCCCTCTGATCCCTTGGAAAGGGAAGCCCAGATACAGAACTTTCTGGCATCTTGTAAGCTGCCAACTCTTAGTGCAGATGAAGTAGCCACATTGAACTCTCTGATCCTGGATGAACCTCCAGGCAGAGACGGTCTTTAATACTTATATTATCAAACATTCCAGCCCCGATTACATCCTTGCATTTTGAAGGTCTATAAGTCTTTTTTTATTAGGTTATTCTACTCCACACAAAATGCTCCATTCATTTATCACATTAATACAGAAGCCTGATAAGCTTCCCCTGGAGTGCGCTAGCCATCGACCTATTGCTCTTTTGAGTGCGGACTTTTACAAAAATATTGGCGAATAGACTATCATTCCTTCTACCGCGATTGGTACACATGGATCAGGTGGGCTTCAATCCATGCAGGCAAGGAAGGGATAACACCAGTAGGGCGATCGACCTTATTGACATAGTGAACAGGATGGACAGTTAAAGCTAAGTTTAGAAGCCGAAAAGGCTTTTGATCACCTTAACTGGTCTTTTATGTTAAAAAAAATGGAAAGGATATGGATTCTCTGGCCTTTGTGTTAGCTCCACTCTCACCCCACTGCTACTATTAGACTCCCACATGCAACATCACCAGTAATCCATATAAAAATGGTACTAGGCAGGGTTTCCCCATTTCCCCTTTGGTTTTCACCCTATGTATCCAACCACTAGTGGTGGTTGTTAGGTTGCATGGTGGTATTAGAGGTATTCACCTTAAGAATACTGAATTCAAGATCTCCTTATATGCCGGCGATGTCTTTCTTACATTGACCAACCTCATAGTTTCTCTTCTTTGCATGCTCTTCTTTCCAGATTTGGGGTTCTCTCTGGATATAAAATTAAAACACCTATAAAACACCTCTAAGACGGAGGCCTTACCAATTAACTTCTCTACTGAACAAATTTTCCATTTCAAGTTGAATTTTAATTACCAATGGCAAACTGATTACCTAAAGTATTTGGTGGTCTACCTAACTCCACTTTATACCTCTCTTTTTAAACACAGCTTCCTCAAACTTATAGTGGAAATAAAAGAACTACTAGATAAGTGGAATAAGCTTCATTCTGGGTCTGGTTTCTGCATAATTTAGGGGTTGAGTATTTGGTCTCATCAATTTATTGTGCTGCTCCTTATCAGTGAAGAGAAGAACACTGGCTATCTAGGTGGGCAATATTGAACGTAGCTCGAAAGGGGAAGCCAACCAGTTTTCTACTCTCTGCTGATTAGATGCAACACCCTGAAACAGCTTTCTCCAGATGAGCAAAGTGGCATGGCTTTATCTATCCCTTTCACATCACAAAACTCAGTGAGTTGGATGTGACTTGAGGAATGGTACATCCAATAAAGTGGTCTAAAGCTCTTTTTCCATGTGTCATTTAGAATACAGTGGTCCTATTGACTGTGAATGGAATAGCAATGTGCATGACGGGGTGCTCAGGACTCTGTGGTGTTCCCAGCAGTTAGAACCTTACCGACCAAATGCTTAAAGGGGTTTTGCTACGATCTAATGGGATCCTCCAAAATTGGGTATTTAATAAATTTTCTAAATATATGTGTTTAAAAAAATGTAGCCTGTCACAGCTGCAGCCTTACTAACTTTTCATTTTTTACTGCTTGTTGACAGTGTCTCCAGCCAGCTCCTTGTTTGCACTTCTTATCTGATGGCAGATTTGAAGGAGGGGGAGAGCAGAGCAGTTCTACTAGGCATGTGCACTAGCTCTGCTTCTCTCAGTCACACCCCACCACTTCTCTGTCCCCTCACATTACAATGGCTCTCTGAGGTTCCTACATAGCCTTTCATGTGTAAGAGAGCCAGAGAATAGCTGTAATGTATTAATATGGGTAAACATGCAGGCAGCTCCCTGCTTGATCCATCTTATCTTTTCTCCTGCCCTCCTCCCTCCCCCCTGCAGTAGTCAGTGAAGGCTGCTTGCTCCGATCTTAAGAGGGACAAAAAACATATATAGCTTGTGCACAATACAGAGTTCTCCTCTGTGGTTTAACCAAACCCCATGTTTGCTCATGTAGACCTCAGAGCTTCTCACACTACAAAGGCTTACTGCATAATGAGTATGAGCCTCAGGATCGTGCATGGGAGGTGGTGCGATGACATCACGGTGAAGGCACTTGTTTTTTTTTAAACACAGGAACACAACGCCCCTTTTTTCAAGACTGAAGAGGACAGGGGCAGCCTGTTAGCTGAGGAAATCACTTCTTGGCAAAACCCCTTTAACACTTATTCTGTGGATAGATGATAAGTAGTGTTGAGCGATTACGTTGGCTATCGACATCGGGCGATAGTCGATAGTCGGCCACCATCGATAAGGTTTTTCGATAGTGAGCAGTCGATTATGAGCGATGACCATTAAAGTCTATGGGAGAGCAACAACACCTTCATTCTTACACCCAAACAGGGCTGGAGAAGCTGGAATTAACATCCACAACAGTCAAATGGATACGTGCTACATCTTAGGCAACACACTTAGGTTATAAAAGCCACAGAAAAAAAAACACACACCATTCACTATCCCTGTCTTGTACCACAGCATGACCCTTAAACCTGCATCACCCACAAATTAAAAAGTGCCAGAAGGCAGTATGATTTGAACCATCATCTTACTTGAACTGGACATTGAATAGCACTGTCCTGGAATGCAGCATGAGCCCCAAACCTGCATGACCCCCAGATTTAAAAGTGCCGGAAAAAGGAGTCTTTCAACCACCATTTTAGTTTCACTGGCCATTGACTATACTTGTCCTGGGCCACAGCATGAGGCCCAAAACCTGCATGAACCCCCACATTTAAAAAGTGCCAAAAAAGGAGTCTTTTCAACCACTATTTTAGTTTCACTGGGCATTGTCTATACCTGTCCTGGCCACGCATGAGCCCCAACCTCATGACCCCCACATTAAAAAGTTTCTT
>JAODAL010071844.1:0-15366 GCA_025379985.1 Phyllomedusa bahiana
GACGGGGCCGTAATAAACCCCGGCACCAGGACCATTTCTAAACCCCGGACCCAGGGGCGCAGTATAAACCACGGGGACCCGGGGCCGCGTATAACCCGACCCAGGGGCTGAGTCTAAACCCCGGGCACCGGGCAGTACTAAACCCCGACACCAGGATGCATACAACCACGGGCACCAGGGTGCATTTTAACCCCGACAACAGGATCAGACTAAACCAAAAGGACACCCGGACGCATACTAAACCCCCGGGGCCCAGGGCCCGCAGTCTAAACCACGGACACCGGGGCTGCAGTTTCTAAACCACTGGGCACCGGGACTGCAGTATAAAACCCCGGCACCAGGACGCTTATAAAACGGACCCAGGGGCGCAGAAATAACCACGACACCCGGATGCAGTAAAACCACCCGACCCAGGACTGCAGTACTAAACCACTAGACACCAGGACGCAGTACAAACCCCACAAACCCGGACTGGCCCGTACTAAACCACTGGACACCCCGGACTGAGACTAACCACTGGAACCAGACGCAGTACTAAACCACCGACCCAGACTGCAGTACTTAAAAAATCCCGACACCAGGGTGCATATAAACCACTGGACACCAGGACTGCAGTACTAAACCACTGGACACCAGGGACTGAGTACTAAACCACTGGACACCAGGACTGCAGTACTAAACCACTGGACACCAGGACTGCAGTACTAAACCACTGGACCAGGACCGTTTTAACCAAAACAAAGGGGCCCCTACTAAACCACGGACACCAGACTGCAGACTAACCACGGACAAGGGGCGCAGTACTAAACCACTGGACACCAGGACTGCAGTACTAATCCACTGGACACCAGGACTGCAGTACTAAACCACTGGACACCAGGACTGCAGTACTAAACCACTGGACACCAGGACTGCAGTACTAAACCACTGGACACCAGGACTGCAGTACTAAACCACTGGACACCAGGACTGCAGTACTAAACCACTGGACACCAGGACGCAGTACTTTAAACCATGAACACCAGGGCGCGTACTAAACCCCGGGACACCCGGGACTGCAGTACTAAACCACTGGACACCAGGACGGTAAAAAAAGGGACCCCAGGTTTTACAACCCCGGAAAAAAGGGTCCTGCAGAAATAACCCGGGGGAAACCAAACAGGAAGAATAAAACCACGGCAAAGGGAGCAGATTTTTTCCCGGGAAACCCCGGGGGAGGGGCAAGGTTTAACTAATCCCCTTACCCAACAAGTAAAATTAAAGGAAAAGAAAAAACTTAAAAGGGCTTTTAAAAATAAAAAAGACTTTATAAAAATGAGGGAAATTTTAGCAAATTTAACCACCGTAAAGGGAGGGGATTTTAAAAATATTTTAAATTTAGAATTAAATTTTAGGAAAGGGGGGGGTTTTTAAATTTAGGGGAATGGGTAATTTTAAATAGGGAAAATGATGTTTAAATAAAGGGACAAAAAGAGTTATTTTAAAAGGAATACCCCGGGATGAAAAAAAATAAGGAACCCCGGTTTAATGCAGAAATAATCCAAGAAAATGGGGAAAGGAAAAAAACAAATCCCCCCGGCCCCGTCCCATAAAACCAAACCGGACACCGGGAAACCTGCAGACAAATCCACGGCCCAACCAGGATTTGCAGTACAAATCCCTGGAAAACCGGGGACTGAAATTACTAACCCTCGGGACCCAGGACGGGCAGTACTAATCCACGGGAAACACCGGGATTTGCAGAAACAAAACCCCACGGACCCAGGCCCAGCAGGAAAACCACGGGACACCAGGCTGCAGTACTAATAAAAGGAAACCCAACCAGGACTGCAGTACTAATCCACCGGACACCAGGACGGGAGATTAAACCATGGAAACGGGACTAAAGTACAAAACCAGGGGACACCGGGACGGGAGTAAAACCACTTTTTTTTTTTTTTTTTTTTTTTTTTTTTTTTTTTTTTTTTTTTTTTGACACCAGAACTGAGTATTTAAAAAAGGGTACCAAAGGGGGGTTTACTTTAAAAAGGGGTTTTTCTTCACTACATGGGTTCATCTTATCCCCAGTTCCTTTTTTTCGGGTTTTTTTTTTTAAATTTAGGGGGGTTTTTCCTGGTTCCCACCCGCTTTTACCCGGGGTCGCATTAAAGGGGGTTTAAAATCTTTAGCTAATACCTTTCCGGCCCCCCCCCCTTAAAAAACCCAACGGTGATTTTAACAGGTCTGTAGTAGGAAACCCTTTTGGGTGGCAGCCCCATCATGGGGATTGGGAAAAGTCTGTAAACTATAGGAACCCTTTCTTGGGGCCCAAACAGGGGAAAAAATTTAACAGGGCTGTAGCATAGGAAACCCGTGCTGGAAAACCTATCAGGGGAGATTGAAAATCTGTACTATGCAACCAGGTGGCAACGCCAATCGGGAAGAGAATGAACAGTTCTGTAGCTTAGAAACCCAAGGCTGGCAGCCTATCAGGAGAACAAACGGGTCTGTAACTAGCAACCAGCCGGCTGCCTATCAGAAGAGAAGAACAGGTCTGTAGTATAGCAACCAGGCGGGCACCCTATCAGAGAGAAGAACAGGTCTGTAGTATAGGGACCAGGCTGAGCCTATCAGAGAAAATAACGGGTTCTGTAGTATAGCGACCAGGCTGGCAGCCTATCAGGAGAGTTTAACAGGTCTTAGTATAGCCCCGGGCCTGGCAGCCTATAGGAGAGATAACAGGTCTTTTAGCTATAGGACCTGCCTGGCGCCTTTTGGGAGAATTAACGGGTCTTTTAGTTATAGGACCTGAAACTGATTCGGGATAAAGGAAGGGGAATTTTCAGGAAATGGTATGTTACTTTAGCCAGTCACACGGTTATTCGACAACCCTAAAATTACCCCAGAGGCCCATGACGGCAGAATCCCCAGTAATTTTACCTTAATGCACATTCCATGAGAACTAGGAACTCCCCTCTCCCCGGCTCGGGAGAACCGCCCGAGGTTTTTTTTTTTTTTTTTTTTTTTTTTTTTTTTTTTTTTTTTTTTTTTTTTTCCACACACCCCCCTTTTTTACTATTTTACATGGGATTTGGGAAAAGGGGCATAAAAAGGGAACTTTTTTTGGGCGAGGAACCTTCCAAAACCCTGGGAAAGGAGGGCCGGGAAGGGGCAGCGGGGGGCCGGAGGGCGAGTCCGGCCAGGACATAGTGGTCGAGGTCTGAGCTGTGCTATGGTTGCCACGAGCCAATGTTTATAGCCACATACACAGCGGTCCTGGTGGACGCGGTCCAGGAGACATGCAGAGCGCCGCCAGGTAGACAGGAGCGAATGGCGGCGCTCTGCACGTCTCCTGCTGCCAAAGCACGCTCTGCACATAAACAGTCCAGGGCAGCGCAGTGTCACGTCTCGTCCTGTGGCGCGGCGCCAGCAGACCGCGCTCCGCTGGAAGTGACACTGCACTGCCACTCGCTCGCTGCCAGCTGCCGCCACCGCCTGCGCTCACTGATGGGCACCCCGGCACATTGCTCCTGATGGGTCTGATGAATGATGAAATATCTGCAAAACAGGAAGCAATGAGAAAAAGACAAAATGCCTCCGAGACGTGCGCCGCCCTGCGACTTTGACGACACCGCCGACTCCCTGTGACGCCATCACTCTCCACATAGTCTCCAAAGAAATTGGAATCTCGCAAGAGAACAGAGAGTGACTTTTAATCACTATATTTACTATTTTGCCATAGGCAAACTTAAACTCTATCAGTTCTCAATCTATAAAGCACTAAAACGTAACTTTTATTATGTATAACACTAAACCTCTATACACACTATTTAAAAACCTGATTTCTAACCTCATCATTTAACCTTTCTACTTCTGAAGGAAGGAATAGCTCCTTTTCTATTATCAAGTCTGGTGGAGCACCACCTATTAACAGGAAATCCTTATATATACAGCAATTTACTAACCCCCTGATGAAGCCAGTTTAGCTGGTGAAAAATGTCGTGGAGGTCAGGAATGACGTTTTACATTGTGATTTCTCACCTCTATCTACAAGTGTCACCTGCTGCAGGGGGTGTCACAAGGGGGCCTTATTTGTCCTGTGTCCATTAGATTAGGGACGATTGCCCAAGGAGGAGGATTGGGATCCCTTACTGGAGCTAGTAAACTGCTGTATATATAAGGCTCTCCTGTTAATAGGTGGGGTTCCACCAGACTTGATAATAGAAAAGGAGCTATTCCTTCCTTCAGAAGTAGAAAGGGTTAAATGATGAGGTTAGAGATCAGGTTTTTAAATAGTGTGTATAGAGGTTTAGTGTTATACATAATAAAAGTTACGTTTTAGTGTTTTATAGATAGAGAACTGATAGAGTTTAAGTTTGCCTATGGCAAAATAGTAAATATAGCCATCACTCTGCATCACTCTTCCTTGCTCTGTAATAAGGAAAGTTCTGCAGCTTCGTCATAGAGGTTACGACGTTTCAGCTCTTAACCCCTGCGAGATCTCCGCTTGCTGACAGTGAATTCAAACCATTCTGAAGTTCCATCTAATACGTCTCACAGCTGAAGGTCTGTTCCAGTGAATCGGTCTGGACTAAGGACAGCAGCATAAATCTGATACATAGTAACGGTCCTCTGCGAGGAGCAGCATCACATATACACAAAAGTCTCCATTGCTGCTCTCATCACAGATTTATTTGGGAGGCGTGAGATTAAAAGTCCAAAACTACCAATGATTGCACTAATATTATGCCCCACCGTGACCACTACCATTACCACTACATAGTGACTGAACACTACCGCCATAGTCTGGTGGAATAATACCACCACACTATGATCACATATCACCACCACATAGTGACTGAATAATACCGCCACACCATTACTACATATCACCACCTCATAGTGACTGTACAATACCACCCCACTATGGCCACATATCGACACCTCCTAGTGACTGTATAATACCACCCCACTATGGCCACATATCGCCACCACAGAGTGACTGTATAATACCACAACACTATGGCCACATATCACCTCCTCATATTGACTGAATAATACTGCTACACCATGACCACATATTACCATCACATGGTGACTGAATAATATCCGCATATTTTGATCACTACCATTACCACTAAATAGTAAATGAATAATAACCCCACACCATGACTACTACTGTTACCACCAAATATTGACTGAATAATACCACAACACCATGACCACTATTATTACCACTACATAGTGACTGAATAATACCCCGAAACCATGACCACTACCATTACCATAACATAGTGACTGAATAATATCCCTCCAATTCAAATTTAATGATGATCAGCTTTACCTCCGCAGGATAAAATATAAAATATTCAGAATTTATTATATTCATGTAAAAGTAGCAACCAGTGGACAAAAGTTAAGCTCAGATAAGACAAAAAGTCCTCAATGTAAAAACATGCGTCTCCTTAGTCGTAGCACATACTTTGAGGACTTTTTATCTGAGCTTAACTTTCATCCACTGGATGTTACTTTTTAACTGAATATAATAAATTTGGAATATTTTACATTTGATCCTGTGAATGTGAAGCAGGTCATCATTCCACATGATCACATATCACCACCCCATAGTGACTGCATAATAACCCACACCAGGACTCCTACCATTACCGCTACATAATGACAGAATAATACCACAACACTATGACCACATATCACCACCACATAGTGACTGCATGATAACCCACAACATGATCGCATATCACCACCATATAGTGACTGAATAATACCACAACACCATGATCACATATCACCACATAGTGACTGAATAATACCGCCACACTATGACCACATAGCACCACCACATAATGACTGAATAATACCACCACACCATGATCACATATTATCACCATATAGTGACTGAATAATACCGCCACACCATTATCACATATCACCACCACATAGTGACGGAATAATACCCCCCATCAAGACCACTATCACTGAATAATTCCGCCACACTATTACACTATGACCACTACTATTACCACCACCACATAGTGACTAAATAATACCGCCACACTATCACCACTACCATTACCACCGCATAGTCACTGAAAAATACCCCACACTATAACCACTAGTATTGATGTGCTGTTACCCAGCTTGGATGCTGGTTAGGAGATCCAACGCCCAGTAAAGCTGGCAGTCCTTACTATAGACCTGACGTTCCTGTGTGTCAGTCTTTACTACAGACCTGGCTTTTTGTCTGTCAGTAGTTACTGCAGTCCTGCTAGCTGTGTCAGTCCTTACTGCAGTCCTGCTATCTGTATCAGCCCTTCCTGCAGTCCTGCTATCTGTGTCAGCCCTTCCTGCAGTCCTGCTATCTGTTCAGTCCTTACGCAGCCCCGCTATCTGTATCAGCCCCTTTCTGCAGTCCTGCTATCTGTTCAGTCCTTACTGCACCTGCTATCTGTTCAGTCCATACTGCAGTCCTGCATCGTTCAGTCCTTACTGCAGCCTGCTATCTGTGTCCAGTCCTTATTACAGCCCTGCATCTGTTCATTCCTTACTGCAGTCCTGCTATCTGTTCAGTCCTTATTGCAATCCTTCTATCTTGTCAGCCCTTATTGCAGTCCTGCTACCCGTTTCAGTCCTTACTGCAGTCCTGCCTAACCTGGTGTCAAATCCTTACTGCAGTCCTGCTATCTGTGTCAGTCCTTCCTGCAGTCCTGCTATCTGTATCAGCCCCCCACTGCAGTCCTGCTATCTGTGTCAGTCCTTACTGCAGTCCTGCTATCTGTGTCAGTCCTTACTGCAGTCCTGCTATCTGTATAAGTCCTTACTGCAGTCCTGCTATCTGTATAAGTCCTTACTACATCCTGCTAACCCGTTCAGTCCTTACGCAGTCCTGCTATCTGTATCATCCTTACTCAGTCCTGCTATCTGTTCCAGTCCTTACTGCAGTCCTGCTATCTTGTCCACGGTCCTTATTGTCAGTCCCTGCATCCCGTATAAGTCCTTACTGCAGTCCTGCTATCTGTGTCAGTCCTTACTGCAGTCCTTCTTTATGTATCAGTCCTTACTGCAGTCCTATCTGTATCAGTCCTTACTGCAGTCCAGCTATCTGTATCAGTCCTTACTGCAGTCCTGCTATCTGTATCAGTCCTTACTGCAGTCCTGCTATCTGTATCAGTCCTTACTGCAGTCCTGCTATCTGTATCAGTCCTTACTGCAGTCCTGCTATCTGTATCAGTCCTTACTGCAGTCCTGCTATCTGTATCAGTCCTTACTGCAGTCCTGCTATCTGTGTCAGTCCTTCCTGCAGTCCTGCTATCTGTATCAGTCCTTACTGCAGTCCTGCTATCTGTATCAGTCCTTACTGCAGTCCTGCTATCTGTATCAGTCCTTACTGCAGTCCTGCTATCTGTATCAGTCCTTACTGCAGTCCTGCTATCCCGTAATCATCTTACTGCAGTCCTGCTATCTGTACAGTCCTCTGCAGTCCATGCTTCTGTATCAGCCTTACTGCAGTCCTGCTATCTGTATCAGTCCTTACTGCAGTCCTGCTATCTGTATCAGTCCTTACTGCAGTCCTGCTATCTGTGTCAGTCCTTACTGCAGTCCTGCTATCTGTATCAGTCCTTACTGCAGTCCTGCTATCTGTATCAGTCCTTACTGCAGTCCTGCTATCTGTATCAGTCCTTACTGCAGTCCTGCTATCTGTATCAGTCCTTACTGCAGTCCTGCTATCTGTATCAGTCCTTACTGCAGTCCTGCTATCTGTATCAGTCCTTACTGCAGTCCTGCTATCTGTATCAGTCCTTACTGCAGTCCTGCTATCTGTGTCAGTCCTTACTGCAGTCCTGCTATCTGTGTCAGTCCTTACTGCAGTCCTGCTATCTGTATCAGTCCTTACTGCAGTCCTGCTATCTGTATCAGTCCTTACTGCAGTCCTGCTATCTGTATCAGTCCTTACTGCAGTCCTGCTATCTGTGTCAGTCCTTACTGCAGTCCTGCTATCTGTGTCAGTCCTTACTGCAGTCCTGCTATCTGTATCAGTCCTTACTGCAGTCCTGCTATCTGTGTCAGTCCTTACTGCAGTCCTGCTATCTGTGTCAGTCCTTACTGCAGTCCTGCTATCTGTATCAGTCCTTACTGCAGTCCTGCTATCTGTATCAGTCCTTACTGCAGTCCTGCTATCTGTATCAGTCCTTACTGCAGTCCTGCTATCTGTATCAGTCCTTACTGCAGTCCTGCTATCTGTATCAGTCCTTACTGCAGTCCTGCTATCTGTATCAGTCCTTACTGCAGTCCTGCTATCTGTATCAGTCCTTACTGCAGTCCTGCTATCTGTATCAGTCCTTACTGCGTCCCTGCATCTTATCAGTCCTTACGCAGTCCTGCTATTTTCAGTCCTTACTGCAGTCCCCGGGTATTTCAACGTTTACTGCAGTCCTCTATTGGGCCTCCTTACTGCAGTCCTGCTATCTTATCAATCCTTACTGCAGTCCTGCTATCTTATCAGTCCTTTTCTGCAGTCCTGCTTATCTGTTTTTCAGTCCCCTTACTGCAGTCCTGCTATCTTATACAGTCCTTACTGCAGTCCCGCTATCTTATCGTCCTTACTGCAGTCCCTATCTGTATCAGTCCCTTTCTGCAGTCCTGCTATCTTTCAGTCCTTACTGCAGTCCTGCTATCTGTATCAGTCCTTACTGCATTCCTGCTATCTGTATCAGTCCTTACTGCGTCCTGCTATCTGATCATCCTTACTGCATCCCTGCTATCTGTTCAGTCCTTACTGCAGTCCCTATCTGTATCATCCCTTACTGCAGTCCCCGCTTCCCGTGTCCAGTCCTTACTGCGTCCTGCTATCTGATCATACTACTGCTTTCCCATCTGTTCAGTCCTGACTGCAGTCCTGCTATCTATGCATCCTTACTGCAGTCCTGCTATCTGTATCAGCCCTTCCTGCAGTCCTTCTATCTGTATCAGTCCTTACTGCAGTCCTGCTATCTGTGTCAGTCCTTACTGCAGTCCTGCTATCTATATCAGTCCTTCTGCAGTCCCTCTATCTGTATCAGTCCTTACTGCATTCCTGCTATCTGTATCAGTCCTTACTGCAGTCCTGCTTTCTGTATCAGTCGTTACTGCAGTCCTGCTATCTGTGTCAGTCTATGCATCCTGCTATTGTTCAGTCCTTACTGCAGTCCTGCTATCTATATCAGTCCTTCCTGCAGTCCTGCTATCTGTAACAGCTCTTACTGCAGTCCTGCTATCTGTATCAGTCCTTACTGCAGTCCTGCTATCTGTATCCAGTTCCCCCCACTGCATCCTGCTATCTGTTAAATCCTTACTGCAGTCCCCGCTATCTGTATCAGTCCTTACTGCATCCTGCTATCTGTGCATCCTTACTGCAGTCCTTCTATCTGTGTCAGTCCTTACTGCAGTCCGCATCTGTTCATCCTTACTGCAGTCCTATCTTATCAGTCCTTCTGCAGTCCTGCTAAACTATCATCCTTACTGCAGTCCTGCTATCTGTATCAGTCCCCTTTCTGCAGTCCTGCTACCTGAGTCCAGTCCTTACTGCAGTCCTGCAAACTGTATCAGTCCTTACTGCATTCCTGGGTATCTTTTCAGTCCTTCTGCAGTCCTGCTACCCGATCAGTCCTTACTGAGTCCTGCTACTGCAGTCCTTACCGCAGTCCTGCTTTCTGTGTCAGTCCTTACTGCAGTCCTGCTATTTATAGTCCTTCTGCAGTCCTGCTATCTGTATCAAGTCCTATATGCATCCTGCTATCTGTATCAGTCCTTACTGCAGTCCTGCTTTCTGTTTCTGTCCTTACTCCCTCCTGCTATCTGTACAGTCCTTACTGCAGTCCTGCTATCTGTTCAGTCCTTACTGCAAATTCCTGCTATCTTATCAGCCTTTCTGCAGTCCTGCTATCTTATCAGTCCTTACTCAGTCCTGCTATCTGTATCAGTCCTTACTGCATCCTGCCTATCTGTATCAGCCCCTTTCTGCAGTCCTGCTATCTGTATCAGTCCTTCTGCAGTCCTGCATCTGTATCAGTCCTTACTGCAGACCTGCTATCGTATCAGTCCTTACTCAGTCCTGCTTTTCTGTATCAGCCTTCTGCAGTCCTGCTTTCTGTTCAGTCCTTACTGCAGTCCCTCTATCCCGTATCAGTCCCTTACTGCAGTCCTGCTATCTGTATCGTCCCTTTCTGCAGTCCTGCTATCTTTAGTCCTTAAATGCAGTCCCGCTATCTTATCAGTCCTTACTGCAGTCCTGCTATCTATATCATCCTTACTGCAGTCCTTCTATCTGTATCAGCCTTACTGCAGTCCTGCTATCTTATCAGTCCTTACTGCATTCCTGCTATCTTTCAGCCCTACTGCAGCTGCTATCTTATCAGCCTTTCTCAGTCCTGTTCTGTATCAGCCTTCGCAGTCCTCTATCTTCAGTCCTACTGCATCCCTCTTCATTCTGGTCCCAGTCGCCTTACTGCATCCTACTGTATCTCCTTCGAGTCCGCTATCTGTCAGTCCTACTGAGTCTTATCTGTTCAGTCTTACTGCACCTGCTATCGATCGTCCTTATCAGTCCTGTATCTGTACAGTCTTACTGCAGCTGCTATCTACATCTTACTCTCCTCTACTGTATCATTTACTGCATCCTTGCATCTGATATCAGTCTACTGCATCTCTATCGTATCAGCTTATGCGTCTTATCTTCATCCTTCTGATCCCGTATCTTATCAGTCTTCTTCATTCCCCTGCATCGTATCAGTCCTATGCGTCTGCTATCTTTCAGTCCTTATGCAGTCCTCTATCTGTTCAGTCCTTATCAGTCCTGCACTTATCCCTTACTGCATCCTGCACTGTCATCCTTACCAGTCCGCCTATCTTTATCTTCCTTACTGCAGCCTCCTCCCGTTTAGTCCTTACTGCAGTCTGCTATCTTTCGTCCTTCGCATCGCATCGTTCATCCTTACTGCAGTCCTCTACTGTTCAGTCCCTTACGGTCCTGCACTGTATCAGCTTACTGCGTTCATTGTGTCATCCTTATCAGTCCTCTATCTTCAGTCCTACTGCATCTGCTTCTGTTCATCCTTCTGCATCCTCATCGTCATCTTTCTGCAGTCCTGCTATCTGTTAGTCCTTACTGCATCCTGCTATCTGTTCATCCTACTCAGTCGCTCTGTACGTCCCTTTCTGAGTCCTGCTACGTTCAGTCCTTACTGCAGTCCTGCTATCGTTCAGTCCCTTACTGCAGTCCTGTATTTCAGTCTTACTGCATCCTCTACTGTATATCCTTACGATCCTGCTATCTGGTCAGTCCTTACTTTCATCTGCTATCTGTATAGTCCTACGCAGTCTCTACTTTCATCCTACTGATCCTCTACTGCATCCTTACTGCAGTCCTCTATCTGCAGTCCTTACTGCAGTCCCGCTATCTGTTCACCTTACTGCGTCCTGCTATCTGTAAGTCCTACTGCAGTCCGCTATCTTCTCCTTACTGCGTCCTGCTATTGTATCTCCCCCTTACGCAGTCCTCTATCTGTTCAATTCCTTACTGCAGTCCCTTCTGTATCCTACTCATCCTGATCTGTTCACCTTACTGCAGTCCTGCTATCGTGCACCTTACGCATCCTGCATCTTTGTTCCTTACTGCAGTCTGTATTGTAAGCCTTACGCAGTCCCTATCTTTCAGCCCTTACTGCAGTCCTGCTTCTGCATCCTTACTGCATCCGCTATCTGTATCATCCTTACTCATCCTGCATCTTTCACCTTACTGCAGCCTGTATCTGTTAGTCCTTACTGCCCATCTATCAGTCTTACTCGTCCTGCATCTGTATCTCTTACTGCATCCTGCTACTGTTCAGTCCTTACTGCACCTGTATCTTATCGTCTTACTGCAGTCCTGCATCTTTCATCCTTACGCAGTCCTGACCCGTGTAGCCTACTGCACCCTATCTGTTCATCTTACTGCAGTCCTCTATCTTCAGTCTTACGCAGCCTGCTATCTTGTCAGCCTTACGCAGTCCTGCTATCTATCATCCCTTTTGCATCCTGCTCTTGTCAGTCTTACTGCACCTCATCTGTTCATCCTTACTCATCCTCTATGTCATCCTTAGCTCCTGTTCTGTTCTCACTCATCCTTACTGCAGCCCTGCCCATCTGTTCATCTTATGCATCCTGCTATCTTCAGTCCTCTGCAGGGGGGGGGGGGGGGGGGGGGGGGGGGGGGGGGGGGCTGTCCCTATGCAGTCCTGCTAAACTGTATCAGTCCTTACTGCAGTCCTGGTTATCTGTTCAGTCCTTACTGCAGTCCCCGCTATCTGTATAGTCCTTACTGCAGCCTTTCTATCTTTTCAGTCCTTACTGCAGTCCTGCTATCTGTTCATCCCTTACTGCAGTCCTGCTATCTGTATCAGTCCTTACTCAGTCCTGCATCTTATCATCCTTACTGCGTCCTGCTATCTGTATCAAGTCCTTACTGCAGTCCCCCCTATCTGTACAGTCCTTACTGCATTTCCTGCTACTGTGTCAGTCCTTACTGCAGTCCTGCTATCTGTATCATTCCTTACTACAGTCCTGCAAACTTATCAGTCCTACGCATCCTGCTATCTGTACAGTCCTTACTGCAGTCCGCTATCTGTATCAGTCCTTACTGCAGTCCTGCTACTTATCAATCCCTACTGCAGTCCTCTATCTGTATCAGTCCCCTTTCTGCAGTCCTCTATCTGTTCAGTCCTTACGGGAGTCCTGCAAACTGTACAGTCCCTTTCTGCAGTCCTGCTATCTGTGTCATTCCTTCTGCAATCCTGCTATCTGTATCATCTTACTGCAGTCCGCTATCCCGTATCAGCCCTAATGCAGTCCTGCTATCTGTTATCATCCTTACTGCAGTCCTTTCTATCTGTGTCATCCTTACTGCAGTCCTGCTATCTGTATCAGTCCTTTCTGCAGTCCTGCTATCTGTGTCAGTCCTTACGCTGTCCTGCTATCGTGCCCGTCCTTCCCGCCGTCCTGCTACCTTTCAGTCCTTACTGCAGTCCCGCTATCTGTATCAGTCCTTACTGCAGTCCTGCTATCTGTATCAGTCCTTACTGCAGTCCCTGCTATCCCGTATCATCCTTTCTGCATCCTGCTATCTGTATCAGTCCTTACTGCAGACCGCAATCAGTTTTTCAGTTTCCCTTTTTCTGCAGGTCCTGCTATCTGTATCAGTCCTTACTGCAGTCCTGCTATCTTGTCATCCCTTACGCAGTCCTGCTAACTGTATCAGTCCTTACTGCAGTCCTTTCGGTTATCCTTACTGCTGCCTTACTGTCAGTTCCTGCTATCTGATCATCCTTACTGCAGTCCTGTCTATCTGTATCAACCCTTACTGCAGTCCTGTAATCTTGTCAAATCCTTACTGCAGTCCCTGTTTTCTGTTCATCCTTACTGCAGTCCTGCTATCTGAACAGTCCTTACTTTCAGTCCCTGTTAATCTGTTCAGTCCTTACTGCAGTCCTGTATCTGTATCAGTCCTTAAATGCAGTCCTGTATCTGTTCATCCTTACTGCAGTCCTGCTATCTTTTATCACCCTTACTCAGTCCTTTTCTATCTGTTCAGTCCTTAGTGCAGTCCTGCTCTCTTTTTCAGTCCTTACTGCAGTCCTGTAATCTGTGTCATCCTTACTGCAGTCCTGCTATCTTTATCAGTCCTTACTGCAGTCCTGCCCTTTTCTGTATCATCCTTTTACTGCTCAGTCCTGCATCTGTATCAGTCCTTACTGCAGTCCTGCTATCTGTATCAGTCCTTACTGCAGTCCTGCTATCCCGTTCCATCCTTACTGCAGTCCTGCTATCTGTTCAGTCCTTACTACATCCTCATCTGTTCAGTCCTTACGGCAGTCCTGCTATCTGTATCATTCCTTACTGCAGTCCTGCTATCGTATCCAGTCCTTACTGCAGTCCTGCTACTGTATCAGTCCTTACTGCAGCCTGCTATCTGTATCATCCCTACTGCAGTCCTGCTATCTTTAATCACCTCCTATACCTTGCAGTCCTCTATCTGTGTCAGTCCTTACTGCAGTCCTGCTATCTGTATCAGTCCTTATCCCGCAGTCCTGCTAACTGGTCAGTTTTTTACTGGGAGTCCTGCTATCTGTGTCAGTCCTTACTCAGTCC
Source organism: Phyllomedusa bahiana (assembly GCA_025379985.1). Classification (NCBI taxonomy): domain Eukaryota; kingdom Metazoa; phylum Chordata; class Amphibia; order Anura; family Hylidae; genus Phyllomedusa; species Phyllomedusa bahiana. The sequence goes on from JAODAL010071844.1 coordinate 14,158, forward strand.
TCTATCTGTGTCATCCTTACTGCAGTCCTCTATCTTTCAGTCCTTTTCTCAGTCCTGCTACTGTATCATCCTTACTGGGATCCCCCGCTTCTGTATCAGTCCTTACTGCGTCCTGCTATCTTACAGCCTTACCCGCAGTCCTGCTATCTGTATAGTCCTTACTGCAGTCCCCGCTATCTGTTCAGTCCTTACTGCATTCCTGCAAACTGTATCAGTCCTTACTGCTGTCCTGCTATCTGATCATCTTACTGCATCCTGCTACTGTGTCAGTCCTTACTGCAGTCCTGCTATCTGTATCAATCCTTACGCAGTCCTGCTATCTGTGCATCCTTACTGCAGTCCTGCTATCTGTATCAGTCCTTACTGCAGTCCTGCTATCTGTGCATCCTTACTGCAGTCCTGCTATCTGTATCAGTCCTTACTGCAGTCCGCTATCCCGTCAGTCCTTACTGCAGTCCCGCTATCTGTATCAGTCCTTACTGCAGTCCTCTAAACCCGTATCATCCTTACTGCAGTCCGCTATCTGTGTCAACCTTACTGCAGCCCGGGTACTTATCAGTCCTTACCTGCATTTCCCGCTATCTGTATCATCCTACTGCAGTCCTGCTATCTGTATCAGTCCTTACTCAGTCCCGCTATCTTATCAGTCCTTACTGCAGTTCCTGTATCTGTATCAGTCCTAAATCAGTCCTGCTATCTGTAAACAGGCCTTACTGCAGTCCTGCTATCTGTTCATCCTTAATGGCAGTTCCTCTATCTGTATCATCCTTACTGCAGTCCTGCTATCTTATCAGTCCTTTCTGCATCCTGCTATCTTATCAAATCCTTCCCGCAGTCCTGCTATCTGTTCAGTCCTTACTGGGAGTCCTGCTACTTGTCAGTCCTTACTGCAGTCCTGCTAAACTGTATCAGTCCTTACTGCATCCGCTATCTTATCAGTCCTTACTGCAGTCCCTGCTATCTGTATCAGTCCTTACGCAGTCCTGCTTATCTGTTCAGTCCTTACTGCAGTCCCTATCTGTTCAGTCCCCTTTACTGCAGTCCTTCTATCTGTTCAGTCCTTACTGCAGTCCTGCTATCTGTATCAGTCTTTCCTGCAGTCCTGCTATCTGTATCAGTCCTTATTGCAGTCCTCAAACTGTGTCAGTCCTTACTGCAGTCCTCTATCTGTTCATCTTTTCTGCTCCCTTATCTTTTCCATCTTCCCGC
>JAODAL010071845.1:0-15365 GCA_025379985.1 Phyllomedusa bahiana
GGGCCCCGGGGGATGCCGTCGCTTCCCCCCCCGGGGCCCACCGCGCATCGGTCTCTGCCCCCAACCTCGTCCCGACGCCCCGAACCACCCGGGAGTCGGGACTAATTCCCCGGGCTGCCGTGTCAGCGGAGCACAGCGCCAGTACGCTGCGCTCCGCTGATCCCCCCTGGCAGGCTGAACCATTAGGCCTTCAGCCTGCCGGGCGCCGGCCCCATACGCTGCCCGTAGGTGGCGCAGTGACGTCACATCCCCGCGCCGCCTATGCAGGGCGGCAGTACGGAGCCGGCGGGGAGCTCGGAGCGGGTGCGAGGTAAGTGGCTGTTTTTTTTTTGTTTTTGTTTTTTTAACTACCTAAAGGGGCCCTGACTAATGGAAGTGGGCCCTGGCTAACTAAAAAGAGGGGCCTGACTAAGGGAAGGGGCCCGGGCTAACTAAAAGGGGGGCCCTGGCTTACCAAAAGGGGGCCCTGACTAATGGAAGGGGGCCCTGGCTACTAAAGGAGGGCCCTGGCTACCTAAAAGGGAGGCCCTGGCTAATGCAAGGGGGGCCCTGACTAATGGAAGGAGGCCCTGGCTACCGAAAAGGTGGGCCATGGCTAATGAAAGGGGGCCCTGGCTAATGGAAGGGGGCCCTGACTACCTACAGAGAGCCATGACTGTCTAAGGGGGCCCTAACTACCTACAGGGGGCCATGACTGTCTAAGGGGGCCCTAACTACCTACAGGGTGGCCCTGACTACCTACAGGGGGCCATGACTGTCTAAAGGGGGCCCTGACTACCTAAAAGGGGCCCTGACTACCTAAAAACTAAAGGGGCCCTGACTTCCTGCACACTACCTAAAGGAGACCCCTAACTGCCTGATAACCACCTAAAGGAGACCCCAACTGCCTGTAACCACCTAAAGGAGACCCTAACTGTCTGTAACCACCAAAAGAACCCCTACTGTCTGTATACCACCAAAGGGAAACCCCCTAACTGCCGTAACTACCTAAAGGGACCCAACTCCAAAACCACCTAAAAACCCCTAACTCCCGAAACCACCTAAATGAACCCAAACCCGTAAAACCAAAAGGAACCCCTAACTCCCTGTCTAGATGGTAAATAATGAGAGACTCACCCTATTTAGCATTATCTCCAGGATTAGTTTTTTTCCCACCCTCCAACCTCTCAATACTAGCCTCTAATTATGGGTTGACCCCCCCCCCACCCCTGGGGTATTTGGACAGAGGGGGGAAAGGGAAAGAATCGGAAAAATTGGGGTTTAAATATTTGGTGTAATTCTGCAGGGATGACTGTGGGCCGGGGCAATCCTCATATGGGGCGGAACTGATGCAAAGAAAAGGAATAAAACGCTCATGAAGAAGAAACACTCAGCAGATAGACTCTCCGGGGTCCCTGGATTAAGGGTTTATGTTACTTTCTATATTGGATCAGTGCGTATCACTGTAATGGATGTGACCTGACTGGTGTCTGACCTCTAATTGGTCCTATAATGGCGTGTTTTAGGGTTATACCTGAGGGGGGTGTCTGACCACAATGTGGTCTCTAATGAAAGGTGTTGGGAGTTATACCAGACTGGTGTCTCACCTCATGTGGTCCTCTATTTTGGTGTGTAGTTATACCTGACTGGTTCTGACCTCTATGTGTCTCTATATGCGTGTTGGGAGGGATATACCTAGCTGGTGTCTGACCTCTATGTGGTCTCTAAAATGGCCCGTGTTGAGGTTTTAAAACCCGAGCTAGTTTCCCGATCTCTTTTGTGGTCTCTATATGGTGGTGTTGTAGGTTTTATACCTGAGCTGGTGTCTGACCTCTATGTGGTCTCTATATAGCGGTGTTGTTTGTTATAAACCCGACGGGTCTGACCTCTATGTGGTCTCTATGTGTGGTGTTATAGGTTATACCTGAGCTGGGGTCTGACCTCTATTGTGGTCTCTATATGGGTGTTGTAGGTTATACCTGAGCTGGTGTCTGACCTCTATGTGGGCTCTATGTGGTGGTGTTATAGGGTTTTAACCTTACTGGTGTCTGACCTCTATGTGGTCTCTATATGGCGGTGTTGTAGGTTATACTTGAGCTCGTGGTTGCCACTCTGTGGTCTCTGTATGGCAGTGTTGTAGGTTATACGTTGTCACGGATGCCCCTGCGGCCACTGTCCCGGGTCGCAAGCGCGTCCGTGCCCCTGCCCCCAGCGGAGCCCCGTCCCGCACATCGGGTTCGGGGTCCGCTCATGTCTCGGCCCCCTCCGGCGTTCACTTACCCGGCCGCGCTCCTACTCTGTCTGTCTCCGTCTCCCGGCACATGGCTCCGCCCCTAGGGGCGCGCGCACGCCGGCAGTTTGAATTTAAAGGGACAGTGCGCCGGTAATTGGTCATTGCCAGGCACTGCTCCTATTTAGTCCGGCCCCTTCCTGCCGGCCTTCGCCGGATCCTTTGTGTATATTCCGTGGTGAAAGCTTCCTAAAGTGTTCCTGTCTTGCCTTACTGTGTACCGACTCCCTGCTTACGTTTACGGTCTACGAACCAGAGCCGCCTGTCCTGCCGTCCTGCCCGCCCACGACCACGAGCCTGCCTGCCGTTCCTGTACCTCGTTACCATTGGCCGCCACCGCAGGCAAGCCTCGCCAGTGGTAGTGACCTGGTGGACTCCCGTCGCAGCAAGACCATCCCGCTTTGCGGCGGGCTCTGGTGAATACCGGGACCCACTTACATTCCACTCCCTGGTGTGGGCTTACGTCATCGCCTGCGGTGGTCCAGTGGATCCACCTCCAGACTGTTACAGTAGGATCCGGCCATGGATCCCACCAAGGTGCCGTTACCCAGACTGGCGGATCTGACGACCGTTTTTTTGCCGCCAGTCACAGCAACTCGGTCAACAGGCGCAGCAACTTACCCAGTATCCCCCATTTTGGGCAGCAACTGTCACCGTCCAGCAGCAGCAACCTTCGCCATCTCCAGTGGTTGTCCCTGCCTCTACGGTTCCTGTGGCTCTGAGGGTTCCCACGCTTCGGCTGTCGCTCCCATCTATATTCGACGGAGACCCGAGACTCTGCAGGGGGTTAATCACCCAATGCTCTATGCATGTGGAGCTGATGGCTGATCAGTTCCTGTCCGAGCGTGCGAAGGTGGCTTTTGTGGTCAGCCTCCTCTCCGGGAAGGCCCTGGCATGGGCTACACCCCTATGGGACAGAAACGATCCAGTGACGGTGGATCTACAGTCGTTCCTCAGTGAGTTCCGCAGTTTGTTCGAGGAACCAGCCCGTTTCCTCTCCGCTGAGAGGGCCCTCCTAAACCTACGCCAGGGGGCCTGTCTGTAGGAGAACTACGCGGTAACAGTTTTCGTACTTGGCCTCTGAAACTGTCATGGAACGAGGCCGCTCTGTGTGTACCTTTTAAGAAAGGGCTCTCAAGCCAAGTTAAGGACGTCTTGGCCGCTATAGACCATCCCGTCTTCCCTCAGTGACCCGATCCGGTTAGCGACCCGCATCGAATACGCTTCATTGAACGGAGAGGAGCTTCAGCAAGAGTGCCAGTCAGCCCCCAAAGGGGCCGGTTTTCCACGCCTGGCACCGGTTTCAGAGGCCCCTGCGCCACAACCGCAACACCCACCAACGAGCCCATGCGATTGATCGGGCTCGCCCCTTGAGCAAGAGTTGGCCCAGCGGCGACAACTGGCTTGTGTCTCTACTGTGGCAGCCCAGAGCATTTTGAGGAATTGCCCCAAGCGTCCCCAAGCCTGGGGGGGAAAAACACCGCACCTAGGATTGTGGGAGAGGCATTCCTAGTGCAAACCTCCTCCTCTCCACGTCCGTTGATGCCTGTGCAGGTCGTGTCGGAGTCTGGTATCACGTTCCAAGTTCCGGCGTTTCTGGACTCGGGCTCTGCCAGGAACTTCATACACCAGTCCCTAGTGAAGCAGTATCGGCTTCCAGTGGTACGTCTGGAGAAACCGCTTGTCTTCTCATCCATCAGCGGGGAGCTGCTTAGCGACACCATCCAGTTCGTCACCAAGCCACTGTCCCTCCACGTTGGGGTGCTGCATAAGGAGGAGATCGCCTTCTATGTGTTGCTTTGCTCTTAGTCGGCGATCCTCCTCGGACTCCCATGGCTGCGGCTCCACTCTCCTGTCCTGGACTGGTCTACTGGAGAGGTGATTCTTTGGGGTCCCAACTGTCGGGGGCGTTGTTTGGTGGCACCTCGCCCGGTGCTTTCCTGCTCTCGCTTAACCCTTCAGGACTCGTTGCCCGGGCTGCCGCCCGAATATCTGGAGTGCGCCGATGTGTTCTCTGAGAGACAATCCGAGAGTCTTCCCCCGCATCGTCCATACGATTGCCCGATCGACTTATTGCCAGGTACCAGTCCTCCCGCGGGTTGAGTCTACCCACTGTCGGTGCCTGAGACCCAAGCCATGTCCGAGTACATCCAGGAGAAACTCCGGAAGGGGTTCATCCGAAAGTCCTCGTCTCCCGCGGGTGTGGGGTTCTTTTCGTGAAGAAGAAGGCCGGTACCTACGGCCCTGGATAGATTACCGGGGCTTGAACAAGATCACGGTAAAAAAAAACGTTACCCATTGCCACTGATCACAGAACTTTTTGATCACCTGCAGAGCGCCAAGATTTTCTCTAAGTTGAATCTGAGAGGGGCTTACAACTTGGTCCGAATTCGCAAGGGCGATGAATGGAAGACGGCCTTCAACACCAGGGATGGGCACTTTGAGTACCTGGTGATGCCCTTTGGACTGTGCAATACTCCCGCCGTCTTTCAGGAGCTTGTGAATGATGTCTTCAGGGACCTCCTCTACACCTGCGTGGTGGTCTGCCTTGATGACATCCTGGTGATCTCTCCTGACCTCGAGACCCTCCGCAGCCATGTTCGTCAAGTACTGAAGCATCTCCGGGAGAACCACCTGTACGCCAAGCTAGGGAAGTGCCTCCCGTTTCTGGGGTACGTCATCTCTGACCAAGGCCTACGGATGGACCCTGCTAAACTGTCTGCCGTGTTGCAGTGGCCTCGCCCAGTCGGTCTGCGGGCTATCCAGCGATTCTTGGGCTTCTGCAACTACTATCGCCAGTTCATCCCTCACTTCTCTACGCTGGTGGCTCCGATAGTGGCCCTCACCAAGAAACAAGCCAATCCACGCAGCTGGCCCGTCGAGGCCGAAGAGGCGTTTTCGAAGCTCAAGTCCGCCTTCTCTGCAGCATCTATCCTGGCACGTCTGGATCCCGCGAGACCCTTCACCCTGGAAGTGGATGCCTCATCTGTGGGAGCCGGAGCAGTTCTTACGCAAAAAGGGCCCACGGTTAAGACTGTAACGTGCGGCTTCTTCTCCAAGACGTTCTCATCGGCCGAGAGGAATTACACGATTGCCGACCGGGAGCTACTGGCCATAAAATTGGCTCTGGAGGAGTGGCGTTATCTGCTGGAGGGTGTCCGTTTCCCCATTTGTATCTACTCGGACCACAAACACCTCCAATATCTTCAGACGGCTCAGCGACTTAACCCACGCCAGGCTAGGTGGTCGCTCTTCTTCGCCCGGTTCGATTTCCAGATCCACTTCAGGCCAGCTGAGAAGAAGGGAAGAGTGTACGCCCTCTCCCATGCCTCCGACGTGGTGGGTGAAGATACTTCTCCGGAACACATAATTCCTCCAGAACGTTTCATCTCGGCTGCTCCAGTGGACCTCCGGAAGGTCCCTCCTGGAAGGACTTATGTGCGCCCTGCTCTCCGCAGACGTATCTTAAAATGGGGACATTGCTCATTGGTGACTGGCCATCCCGGCGCCCGAAGAACCTTCCACCTGATATCCCGGTTCTATTGGTGGCCAGAGCTTGAAAAGGATGTTAAGGACTTCGTTTCATCTTGTGACTCCTGTGCCCGCAACAAGACGCCACGCCACAAGCCGGCAGCCTACTTCAGCCACTTCCCATTCCCACTCAACCCTGGACCAACATTTCGATGGACTTCATAACTGACCTCCCTCTGTCGTCTGGCAACACCATTATCTGGGTGATTACAGATCGCTTTTTTCCAAAATGGCGCATTTCGTCCCCTTGCCAGGCCTGCCATCAGCCATCCCGCCTGGCGAGGGTTTTTCTTCCTCCATGTGTTTCGTCTGCATGGACTCCCCCACAAATTGTCTCGGACCGGGGAGTTCAATTTGTCCCAGGTTTTGGCGAGCTCTGTGGGAACCAACTTCAGGGTGAAGCTCGACTTCTCTTCCGCCTACCATCCGCAGACAAACGGCCAGGTGTAGAGGGTCAACCAAGTCTTGGGATGTTACCTTCGCCATTTCGTCTCGGCACGTCAAGATGATTGGTCCAATTTACTGCCATGGGCGGAGTTCTTTTATAACTCCCTGGAGTCTGAGTCCGCTCTCTCCCTTCTACATCATATATGGCCTGCATCCCCGCCCTCCTCTCCCTCTGGCAACCTCCTCTGAGGTCCCTTCGGCGGACGCACTGGCCCAAGATTTGAAGGTCATCTGGTCCCAGACCCGCCAGTCGCTGCTCCGCGCTTCCGAGCGCATGAAGACCAAGCGGACAAAAAGAAAATCCCCCCTCCAGTCTTCTCCCCAGGTGTCAAGGTGTAGCTCTCATTTTGATATGTCCGCCTAAAGATGCCTTCTCATAAACTGGGACCCCGTTTCCTGGGACCCTTTGAGGTCATCAGCTGCATCAACCCGGTGTCATACAAACAATGAGAGTCCCCAATTCGTTTCATGTCTCCTTACTAAAAACCCCGGGTCCTTAATCGTTTTTCCCAGAAGGCCGGTCCTCCCCGTCTGTGGCTGATGGCCCAATGTCTTCGAGGTCAAAGAAATTCTGGGCATGAGGAGAACTGGGGGGAAGCGATATTTCCTGGTGGACTGGAAGGGGTGCGGCCCCGAAGAGCGGTCCTGGGAGCCGGAGGGAAAAACTTTCCTGAACCCAGTCTCATCCAGAGATTTCTTCATTCCAGTAAGAGAGGGGGGCCCAAGAGAGGGGGGCCCAAGGAGGGGGGCCCCAGGGGGGGGGGTACTGTCACGGACGCCCCTGCGACCTCTGTCCCGGGTCGTAGGCGCATCCGTGCCCCTGCTCCCAGCGGAGCCCCGTCCGGCACATCGGGTTCGGGGTCCGCTCATGTCTCGGCCCCCTCCGGCGTCCACTTACCCGGCCGCGCTCCTACTCTGTCAGTCTCAGTCTCCCGGCACGTGGCTCCGCCCCTAGGGGGCGCGCGCTGGCTGTTTGAATTTAAAGGGGCAGTGCGCCAGTAATTGGTCATTGCCGGGCACTGCTCCTATTTAGTCCAGCCCCTTCCTGCCGGCCCTCGCCGGATCCTTGGTGTATATTCCGTTGGTGAAAGCTTCCTAAAGTGTTCCTGTCTTGCCTTACTGTGTACCGACCGTCTGCTTACGTTTACTGTCTACGAACCTTGCCGCCTTGCCCTGACCTCCTGCCGCCCACGATACGAGCCTGCCTGCCGGGTCCTGTACCTCGTTACCCTTGGCCGCCACCGCAGCAAGCCCCACCAGTGGTAGTGACCTGGTGGACTCCCGTCGCGCAAGACCATCCCGCTTTGCGGCGGGCTCTGGTGAATACCGGGACCCACTTAGATTCCACTCCTGGTGTGGGCTTACCCATCGCCTGCGGTGGTCCAGTGGATCCACCTCCAGACCGGTACAGTAGGATCCGGCCATGGATCCCGCCAAGGGGCCGTTACCCAGCATGGCGGATCTGACGACCGTTGTTGCCCGCCAGTCACAGCAACTCGGTCAACAGGCGCAGCAACTTACCCAGCTATCCACCATGTTGCGCAGCAACTCGTCACCGTCCAGCCGCAGCAAACAACCAACCTTCCGCCAGCTCCAGCGTTGATCACTGCCTCTACGGTTTCCCCTGTACTCTGATAGGCCCAAGCTGTAGTGGGCAATCGGTGTAGTGTACGAGGGTAGGGCATCAGTGTAGTGTAACAGGGGTAGAGGCATCAGTGTAGTGACTGGTACAGGTAGCGGCAATCAGTGTAGTGGACAGGTACAGGTAGAGGCAATCGGTGTAGTGACTGATATCAGGGTAAGAGGCATTCAGTGTAGTTACAAATCAGTGTAGTGTACAGGGTAGAGGCATCAGTGTAGTGTACAGGGTAGAGGCATCAGTGTAGTGTCATCTGTGTAGTGTACAGGGTAGAGGCATCAGTGTAGTATACAGGGTAGGGTAGAGATATCAGTGTAGTGACTGGTACAGGGTAGAGGCATCAGTGTATACTGGTACAGGTAGAGGCATCAGTGTAAAGTGACCTGGTACAAGGGGTAGAGGCATCGGTGTAGTGACTGAACAGGGTAGAAGGCATAAGTGTAGTGACCTGGTACAGTTAGAGGCCTTGGGGCCGTGACTGGTACAGGGGTAGAGGCATCAGTGTAGTGACTGGTACAGGGTAGATGCATCAGTGTATGACTGGTACAGGGTAGAGGCATCAGGTAGTGACTGGTACAGGGTAGAAGGCATCAGTGTAGTTTGCGGGTATGAGGGCATCAAGTGTAGTGTACAGTGTAGAGGCATCGGTATAGTGACTGGTAGAGGGTAGATGGCATCGGTGTAGTGACTGGTACAGGGAAGAGGAATCGGTGTAGTGACTGGTATAGGGTAGATGGCGCATCGGTGTATTACTGGTACACGGAAGAGGCATCGGTGTAGTTCCTGGTACAGGGTAGAGGCATCAGTGTAGTGTGCAGTAGAAGGCATCAGTGTAGTGAACGGTAGAGGCATCGGTATAGTGACTGGTAGAGGGTAGAGGCATCGGTGTAGTGACTGTACAGGTAGAAGGAAAAACATCAGTTTAGTGGACTGGTACAAGGGTAGAGGCATCAGTATAGTGACTGTACAGGTAGAGGCATCAGTAATAGTGTACAGGGTAGAGGCATTCGGTGTAGTGATGTTACTGTACAGGGTAGAGGCATCAGTGTATTGTACAGGTTAGAGGCATCGGGTATGACTGGTTACAGGGTAGAGGCATCGGTGTAGTGACTGGTACAGGGGAGAGGCATCAGTGTAGTGACTGGTACAGGGTAGAGGCATCAGTGAGTGACTGGTAAAGGTAGAGGCATCAGTGTAGGACTGGTAAAGGGTAGATGCATCATTGAGTGAAAAAAAACAGTTACAGGGTAGAGGCATCAGTGTAGTGACTGGTTACAGTGTAAGAGCATCGTGTAGTTTTACAGGGTAGCATGGCATCATAGTAAGTGACTGGACAGGTTAGAGGCATCGAGGTGTATGTGACTGGTACAGGTAGAGGCATCATGTAGTGACTGGTACAGTGTAGATAGTATCCAGTGCATTGGTCTGTACAGGGTAAGGCATCAGTGTAGTGACTGGTACAGGTAGAGGCATCTTTGATAGTGACTGTACAGGGTAAGAGGCCTGTTGGGGCAGTGACGGGTACAGGGTAGAGGCATCCCTGCTGTGACTGGTACAGGGTAGAGGCCTTGGGGCAGTGACTGGTACAGGGTAGAGGCATCCCTGCAGTGACTGGTACAGGTTAAGGCAATCCCTGCAGTGACTGGTACATGGTAGAGCCATCGGTGTAGTTACTGGTACAGGGTAAGACAATCAGTGTAGTTACTGGTACAGGGTAGAGGCATCAGTGTAGTTGACTGTACAGGCTAGAGGCATCAGTGGTCAGTGACTGTACAGTATAGAGGCATCAAGGTAGTGAAACTGGTACAGGGTAGAACATCAGTGTAGTTTACTGACAGGGTAGAGGCATCAGTGTAGTTTACTGGTTACAGGGTAGATGGCATAGTTTATTGACTGGTACAAGGGTAGATGCATCAGTGTAGTGACTGGTACAGTAATAGAGCATCATGCAGTGACTGGTGCAGGGTAAGGCATCAGTGTAGTGACTGGTACAGTATACAGAGGCATCAGTGTCAATGACTGGTACAGGTAGAGGCATCAGTGTAGTGACTGGTACAGGGTAGAGCATCAGTATAGTGACTGTACAGGGTAAGAGCATCAGTTAGTGACTGATACAGGGTAGAGGCATCATGTAGGACTGGTACCAGGTAGAAGGCATCAGTGTAGTGACTGATACAGGGTAGAGGCATCTGATTAGTGACTGGTAACAGGGTAGAGGCATCATATATGACTGGTACAGGGTAGAGGCATCCAGTATAGTGACTGTACAGGGTAGAGTCATCAGTGGAAGTGGTACATGTAGAAAGGCATCAGTGGTAGTGTACATTGGTAAGAGGCATCATGAAGTGACTGGTACTGGGTAGAGGCATCAGTGTAGTGAATGGTACAGGGTAGAGGAGCATCAGTATAGTGTACAGGTAGAGCAGGGCCGCCATACAGGGGGTACAACCGTACTCCCGTATGGGGCCCGTGTGGAATAAGGGGGGCCTACGGCATGCGGGGCCCCGGCGGGCGCGGCCAGCGAACCAGGCTCGCCTGGCCCACAGTGTGTGCCCCCGAGTTGCGGGGGGGCCCCGGAGGCAGTGCCGTCCGCTCCCCGGGGTCCCACGCGCATCCGGTCTCTGCACGCCCGGGCCCTGCGTCCCGAGCGACCAGAGACCGGCCCGGAGTTGTTTGGGGACTGATTGTCCCCAACTCCCGTGGCTGCGTCGTGTCCAGCAGAGCGCAGCGCCACTAGCACGGCGCACCCTGATCTCCCGGCAGGCCTGAACGCAATTAGCTTCAGCCTGCCAGGCGCGGCCCCCTACTGGTGAGACTGTAAGGCGGCGCGGTGGACATCACACTTCCCCCGCGCCGCCTATGCAGGGGGGGCAGGAGCGTCGCAGCCGGAGCGGCAGGACCGAGGCTCAATAAGTGATTGATTTGTTTTTTTTTTTAATAATACTAGCGGGCACTGCTGCGCTGCCTATCACTAAAGGGGTCCCTGGCGCTGCTATCACTAAAAGGGGGTCCCTGGCCGCTGTCTATCACTGAAAGGGGTCTCCTGGCGCTGCCCTCATCACTAAAGGGTCCTTGACTGTCCTATCCCTAAAGGGGGTCCCTGACTGCCTATCAATAAAGGGGTCCCCTGACTGCCTATCACAAAGGGGGCCCTGACTGCCTATCACTAAAGGGGGTCCCCTGGCGCGGCCGATCACTAAGGGGGGATCCCTGGCGCAGCCTATCACTAAAGGGGTCCCTGGCGCAGCCCATCACTAAAGGGGGTCCCAGCTCAAGCCCATCACAAAGGGGGTCCCTGGCGCAGCCTATCACTAAAGGGTGTCCCTGGTGCAGCCTATCAACTAAAGGGGTCCCTGGCGCAGCCCATCACTAAGGGGGTCCCTGGCGCAGCCTATCAACTACTAAAAGGGAGTCCCCTGGCGCTGGCCCTATCACTAAAGGGGGGTCCCCTGGCGCTGCCTATCACTAAAGGGGGCCCCCTGGCGCTGCCTAACCTCTAAAGGGGGGGGCCCCCTGGCGCTGCCTAACCTCTAAAGGGGGGGCCCCCTGGCGCTGCCTAACGCTCCTAAAAGGGGGGCCCTGACCTTCTACCCTAACCCTCTAAAAAGGGGGGGCCCTGACTCTACCTAACCTCTAAAGGGGGGGCCCTGACTCTACCTAACCTCTAAAGGGGGGGCCCTGACTCTACCTAACCTCTAAAGGAGACTCATGGCTAGGTACCCACCAACCTACCTGGGGCTGGCCTAACGCAACCTTATCCGGCGTGGTCTACCTACATAACTAAATAGGGCCTATCTAATAACCTGGACCTTTCCCATTTCCCTACCTACCTGGTAATATAATTGTTAGGGGAGCAGCCCATAGTTGTAGTATATCTCCAGGGGTCATTTCTCTCCTCCACCCTCCAACCCCTTAGGATACTAGAGCCTCTAAGTTATGGCTTGTAACCCACTCTCCCACCCCTGGGAAGTTTTGTACAGAGGTTGTAATAGGTAAAGAGATGCTGGAAAATTGAAGGGATTCTAAATATTGTGTGTAATTTCTGCAGGGATAGCTGGGGCCAGGCAAGTCATCATGAATGGTGCGACTGATGGCAGAAGAAAAGGGAATAAGAACGTCTCCATGAGAGAAGAGAACGACTCATCAGATATGAACATCTCCGGTGAGTTTCCTATTTCAGGGGTTATTATTACTTCTATATTGGATCATGCTGTATTTCACTGAATGTGATGTGACCATGAGCTGGTGACTGACCCTCTATGTGGTCTCCTATGTGGCGGTGTTTAGTTATACCTGAGCTGGTGTCTGACCTCTATGTGGTCTCTATATGGTGGATGTTGTAGGTTTTATAAACTGAGCTTGTGTCTGACCTCTATGTGGTCTTCTAGTGCGTGTTGTAGGTTTATACCTGTACACCTTGTATAGGAGGTACACAACTTACTTCTTGCTGGTGTTTATTTTAGTAAGTTGGTAGGTGCGTGAGACCAAGAGGAAACATGGAGGGGGAAATTGTATGTGGGTGGAGGGGGAAAAGATATGTGGGTGGAGGGTATATTGTATGTGGTGGAGGGGATAATTGTAGTGGGGGAGGGGATATTGTATGTGGGTGGAGGGGGATATGTATGTGGGTGGAGGGGGATATTGGTAAGTGGGTGGAGGGATATTTATGTGGGTGGAGGTGGATATTTGTATGTGGTGGAGGGGGATATTGTATGTGGGTGGAGGGAGATATTGTATGTGGGTAGGGATATTGTAATGGGTGGAAGGGATATTGTATGTGGGTGGAGGGGATATTGTATGTGGGTGGAGGGGGATATTTATGTGGGTGGAAGGGAATATTGTATGTGGGCTGGAGGGAGATATTGATGTGGGTGGAGGGGATATGTATGTGGGTGGAGGGGGATATTGTATGTGGTGGAAGGGGGATATTGTATGTTGGGCTGGTGGGGGATATTGTATGCGGGTGGAGGGGGGATATTGATGGCGGGTGGAGGGGGTAATTGTATGCGGGAGGAGGGATATTGTATGCGGGTGAGGGGGATATTGTATGCGTGTGGAGGGGAAAGTGTATGTGGGTGGAGGAGATATTGTATGTGGGTGGAGGGGATATTGTATGCGGGTGGAGGGGATATTGTATGTGGTGGAGGGGGATAGTGTATGCGGGTGGAGGGGATAGTGTATGGGGGTGGAGGGGGATATTGTATGCGGGTGGAGGGTGAAATTGTATGGGGGTGGAGGGGATTTGTATGCGGGTGGAATGGGATATTGTATGTGGGTGGAGGGGGATATTGTATGTGGTTGGAGGGGATATTGTATGTGGGTGGAGGGGGATATTGTATGTGGGTGGAGGGGATATTGTATGTGGGTGGAGTGAATATTGTATGTGGGTGGAGGGGATATTGTATGTGGGTGGAGGGGGATATTGTATGTGGGGTGTCGGGGCATATTTTGTGGGTGGAGGGAAATATTGTATGTGGGTGGAGTGGGTATTGTATGTGGGTAGAGGGGGATTTTTGTATTTGGGTGGAGGGGTATATAGATGTGGGTTGAGGGGGATATTGGAATGAGGTTGGAGGGGGTTATTGTATTTGGGTGGAGGAGGATATTTGTATGTGGTGGAGGTGGATATTGTATGTGGGTGGGTGGGGGATATTGTATTGGGTGGTGGGGGATATTGTAATTGGGTGGCGGGGGATATTGCATGTGGGTGGAGGGAGATATTGCATGTTGGTGGAGGGGGATATTGTATGCGGGTGGAGGGGGATATTGTAATCGGGTGGAGGGGGATATTGAATGCTGGTGGAGGGGGATATTGTATGCGGGTGAGGGGGATATTGTATGCGGGTGAGGGGATAGTGTATTTGGGTGGAGGGGATAGTGAATGTGGGTGGAGGAGTATAGTGTATGTGGGGAGGGGATTAGTGTATGTGGTGGTGGAGGGGGATATTGTATTTGGGTGGTGAGGGGATATTGTATGAGGTGGAGGGAATATTGATATGTGGGGGGTGTTGGGGGATATTGTATGGGTGGGAGGAGGGGGATATTGTATGCGGGTGGAGGGGGAAAGTGTATGTGGGTGGAGGGGGATAGTGTATGTGGGTGGAGGAGGTGATAGTGTATGGGGTGGAGGGGAATATTGTATGTGGGTGGAGGGGGATAGTGTATGCTGTGGTGTAGTGGGATATTGTATGTGCGTGGAGGGGGATATGTATGGTGGGTGGCAGGGGATATTGTATGTGGGTGGAGGGGATATTTGTATGTGGACTATGTGTAGGTGGATATTTTGTATGTGGGTGGAGGTGGGATAATTGTATGTGGATGGAGGGGGATATTGTATGTGGGGGGAGGGGGATATTGTATGTGGGTGGTGGAGGGAGATATTGTATGTGGGAGGAGGAGAATATTGTATGTGGGTGGAGGGGAATATTGTATGTGGTTGAGGGGGGATAGTGTAGTGGGTGAAGGGAGATATTGTATGTGGGTGGAGGGGGATTTGTAGTGGGTTGGAGGTGTGGATATTTAATTGGTTGGAGGGTGATATTGTAATAGGGTGTGGGGTGTATATTGTAAAGTGGGTGGAGGGGTAATATTGTATGTGGGAGGAGGGGAAATTATAAGTGGGTGGAGGGGGATAAAGAGATGTGTGTAGGGAGTATAAAGTAGTGGGTTGGAGGGGATATATATGTGGGTGGATGGGAATATTGTATGTGGGGAGGGGATATTATATGTGGGTGGAGGGGATATTATCTAGGGTGGAGGGGAATTATATGTGGGTGGCAGTGGGAAAATGTATGTTGGTGGAGGTATATTTGATATGTGGGAGAGGGGGATAATGTATGTGTGTTGCCTTGTTCACAACACATATTGAGTGTTATGGGGGTCCACTATACATATTGATTCTTTCACAATACATATTTACTCTTTTCACAATACATTTTATTCTTTTTCACAACTCATATTTAGTCGTTGCCAAATACATATTTATTCGTTCACAACACATATTTATTCTTTTCACAATACATATTTATTCTCTTCACAAACATATTTAGTTCTTGTCACAATACATATTATATTCTGTTTCACAATACAAATTATGCTATTTTCAGCAATACCATATTTATTCTTTTCACAACCACATATTTATTCTTTTTCACAAATATATATTGATTCTTTTCACAATACATATTTATTCTCTTCACAAATACATATATTTATTCTTTTCCACAATACATATTTAATTTGTTTTTTCTTTTCACAATACATATTTATTTCTTTTTCACAATACATATTGATTCTTTCTCACAATACATATTTATTCTTTTTCACAATACATATTTATTCTGTTTCACAATACATATTTATACTCTTTCTCACAATACATATTTTATTCTTTTTCACAATACATATTTTTCTTCTTCACAATACATATTTATTCCTTTTCCACATACATATTTATTCTACGTCACCAATACTATTATT
>JAODAL010071846.1:0-15365 GCA_025379985.1 Phyllomedusa bahiana
AAAAAAACCAGTTTTGTAAGGGGGGCAATATACTGGGTGCCCCATTTCACTTTTTGCACTAGTGCCCCAGAGCTTCAAATTATGCCTCTGCTGGGGTCAGAGACGTATCCGACCCTGGCCACCAGCAGCAGGTCCAGGTTGTAATTGACAACTGGTATCTGCCACAATTGGAGTGGGCTTAGTGCGTTATTCTGCTCCATACTTCCTTAGTACTTCTGGGAAGTATTATTGCCGTAAGGGGTGGTTTTGATGCTAACCATATGCCTTCTGTTATAGGAGATGTTATACTGATCTACTATTATACTCTACTTATTGCAGGATGTAACAGGAGTACAACCATGGCATGCATACAGGCCCCCTGCTGCCATGACAACCAAATGTCATCTGTGATCATATCATTGGGGTTGGGGGGCAATCGGGGCTGCAATAGATTGTGGCCCCAGTTTTGTAATAACTGAGATGTCGTCTTTACTGTGGACTCTAAAAGGGTAAAATTACTGGAACGATCTACAATCCCGGCTACTAGTGGCAGGTACAGGTTCTAATCGACAGCTGGCACCTGTGGCATATGGAGTGGGCTTAGTGCCTGAGCCCGCGGCATATTACCTCAGTGCTGTCAGTATATACCGGTACATCGGGGTGTGCTTATGTTTGTACTTAAAGGGGTAGTTGGAACTCAGAACTCCCATAGTAGTGAATGAGGGGGATAAAGCAAGCGCCACCCTCCTCATTTGCATTCAGGGCCGGATCGCAGTGATCGGCCACAGAAGAGGATTTCCCGAAACTGGACTACTCCTTTAATGTTGCTTTTGATGCCAACCATATGCCTTCTGTTACAGGAGATGCCATATTGTATTGCTGGTGCGAAATGTTAACGTTCGCTCCTTTGCTGTGGTTTCTTCGAGGTTCAGTTTTGTCAGACCCTTTCCAGCCATGGGCCCATGTGGTCGGCCTCAATGCTAGCCCTTAATGGGTTGTCTCGCCGCGCTGTTTCACTGAGCCGCAAGCAGTTTTAGGTTCATGCATCCTGTCTCTTCCTGGTCAGGCTGTGGGTGGTTCTATCGCTCTGATTAGCATATTAGCTCCGTATTCTCAACTCTTCTTATGGCACTGACATGATAGCAGGAGATCTTATCTATGAGCCTTGAAGCTCTCTGCTCTAAAGTAAACAAAAGTAATGAATCTCCTTTGTTAGAGATAACACATTCTGTTCTTAGGCAGCCGGCGTCCTCTATGCTGACCCGTAGTGACATCACTCCCCACGAGTAAGACAGAGCAGAGAGAGAAGGGGAGAGCAGGATGGTAACCAGAGAAACCTGTGTGCACTCAGAGCAGAGAGAGAAGGGGAGAGCAGGACGGTAACCTGAGAAACCTGTTTGAACTCAGAGCAGAGAGAGAAGGGGAGAGCGGATGGTAACCAGAAGAAACCTGTGTTTCACTCAGAGCAGAGAGAGAAGGGGCGCGCTGGACGGGAACCAGATAAAACCCGTGTGACCTCAGAGCAGAGAAGAGAAGGGAAGAGCAGGACGGTAAAACCAGAGAAATCCTGTGTGCACTCCAGCAGAGAGACGGGAGAGAGCAGGACCCCCACCAGGTAACTAGAGAAACTGTGTGCACTCAAGCAGAGGAGAAGGGAGAGCAGGAACGATTTTTATAACCAGAGAAAACCTGTGTGCACTCAGAGCAGAGAGGATGGCGGCGCGCAGGACGGTAACCAGAGAAACCCGGGTTGCCTCAGAGCAGAGAGAGGAAGGGAAGAGAAGGACGGGTAACCAGAGAACCTTTGTGCACACAGAAAGCGGAGAGAGAAGGGTGAGAGCTGAGATAACCAGAGATAACTGTGTGCACTCAGAGCAGTGTAGAGAAGGGGAGAGCCTGGACTGGGTAACCAGAGAAACCTGTGTGCATCAGAGCAGAGGAAAGAGAGGGAGAGCAGGACCTTAACCAGAGAAATTCAGTGTGCATCAGAGCTAGATGAGAGAAGGGGAGAGCAGGACGGTAACCAGAGAAACTGGTGCACTCAGAGCAAAAGAGGAGAAGAGGAGAGAGGTCGGTTATCCATGAGAAACTGTGTGCACTCAGAGCAGAGATGAGAAGGGGGACTGGGACCCGAGCAGGATTATAACAGAGAAAACCTGTGTGCATTTAGAGCAGAGAGAGATGGGGGCGCGCAGACGGTAACCAGAGAAACCAGTGTGCATCTCGAGCCGACGAGGAGGGAAGAGAAGGACGGTAACCAGAGAAACCTGTGTGCACTCGAGAGCGTGGAGAGAGATGGGGGTGCGACGATAACCAGAGAAACTGTGTTGCACTAGAGGCAGAGAGAGACTGGGAGAGCAGGACGGTAACCAGAGGAAACCTGTGTGCACTCAGAGCAGAAAAGAAGTGGTAGAGCAGGACCTTAACAGAGAAATCAGTGTGCACTCAGAGAAGAGAGAGAAGGGCGGTGGCAGGACCGGTAACGAGAAACCTTGTGTGCACTCAGAGCAAAGAGAGAAGAGAGGAGAGCAGGTTGGTATCCAGAGAAACTGTGTGCATCAAGGCAGAGAGAGGAGAGGAGGCAGGCCGGTAACCAGAGAAACCTGTGTGCACTCAGTGCAGAGAAAGAAGAGGAGGAGCAGGACCTTAACCAGAGGAATCAGTGTGCACTCAGAGCAGAGAGAGAAGGGTGGAGTAGGACGTATCAAGGGGAGAAAACCTTGTGTGCACTCTAGGAGCGGAGAGAAACGAGAAGGGGAGAGCAGGACGATAACAGAGAAAACCTGTGTGCATCAGGCAGAGAGAGAAGGGAGAGCAGGTGACGGTAACCAGAGAAACTGTGGTGCACTCAGAGCAGAGAAAGAAGAGGAGAGCAGGACCTTACCAGAAGAAATCATGTGTTCTGCACTCAGAGCGCGAGAGAAGGGGAGGCAGGACTTGGTTACCAGAGAAACTGTGTGCACTCAATCAAAGAAGAGAGGAGGAGAGCAGGTCGGTATCAGAGAAAACCTGTGTGCATCAGAGCAGACGAGGAGAAGGGGAGAGCAGATAATAACCAGAGAAACCTGTGTGCATTTAGAGCAGAGAGAGAAGGGGCGCGCAGGACGGTAAACCTGAGAAACCCGGTGGTGAACTCAGAGCCGAGAGAGAAGGGAAGAAGGACGGTAACCAGGAGAATACCTGTGTGCACTCAGGCGGAGAGAGAGATGGGAGGAGAGAGGACGATAACCAGAAGAAACCTGTGTGCACTCAGTGCAGAGAGAGAAGGGGAGAGCATGGACGGTTACCAGAGAAACCTGTGTGCACTCAGAGCAGAGAAATGAAGAGGAGAGCAGGAACCTTAACCTAGAGAAATCAGTGTGCACTCAGAGGCAGAGAGAGTAGGGAGTGCAGGACGGTAACCAGAGAAAACCTGTGTGCTACTCAGAGCAAAGAGAGATGAGGATAGCGGTTGGTATCCAGAGAAACCTGTGTGCACTCAGAGAAGAGCAGGATGGTAACCAGAGAAACCTGTGTTGCACTCAGAGGCAGAGGAGAGGGGAGAGCAGGACGGTAACCACAGAAACCAGAGAGCAATCAGAGCAGACAGTGAAGGGGAGAGCAGGACGGTAAGCTAGAAAACCTGTGTGCAATCTGATAGCAGAGAGAGAAGGGTGAGAGAGGTCGGTAACAGAGAAAACCTGTGTGCACGCAGAAGCAGTTAAAATCTCTCTCATCTCCTCAACATATCATTAAAGGAACAAAGAAATATATTGGAAATAAAGTCTTCATTTAGCGTTACCTACATGGGAAAGCTGAATTGGTTTGCTAGATTTTCCAGATATTTAAGAACACGGGGACTTCAGAGCGTGTCTCTGTGAGCTGGAATTAGATGGTAGGAGGTGTAATCTGTAAATAACAGGGATTTTTGCTGTTTCGGGATTAAATTGTTTCTTTGGTGACCTTCAATTATATAAGGATTTGCCTCTTTGCTCGTCCTGATGAGGCTACGGTGAATAGCTGGGTATCCGACTCTTGCTGGTGCAGTTTATGAATGGCGGAGTAGTCCTCATCGAGCTACGATAATAAGCAATGGAATCTGCCGCAGTCTGTTTCGTGTTTTCCAATCCAGGTCCATTTTGTACAGTAATCATCTTCTGCAGCTGAATTTTTTTTCTGCCAAACTGGAATTAGTGGCAACGAGGTTTATTAAACCTGACAAAAAGCGACAACCCTGGTGTAATGTCGCTGATACGAAAGTGGCATATTACACCCACTCCTTGCCTCCAGAGAGCTGCCTTGCCTTTATTATTACAGCAATGCTTAATGTCATACAGTGTAATATTAAAATCAGTCCCTCTTTTTAGGCTCACAAGATCCTGTAATCCCTACGACAACACTTCCTGCTTTGTGGTCATAGGCATAGTTTTTTCTATGTTGCATGTACATGGGGTTTTAAATTTAATTTGTATAGATCTGAGACCAATCCGCCATGTTGGAAGTGGGTATGTGTCTGCACCAGCAGAACAGTGAGTGCAGCTCTCTGGTGGGATAATACTGGATGTCTCGGATCAGTAGAGGATAAAAGTATGTATGTACACAGTGGACTGCAACCAGCTGAATAGGAGGTGCAGCTTCTGGTGTATTAATACAGGATGTCTCAGGTCTGTAGAGGGATAAGTAATGTATGTTCACAGTGACTGCACCAGCAGAATAGTGAGTGCCAGCTCCTAGTGGATTAATACAGGATGTAAGCAGGTTCAGTACAGGTTAAGTAATGTTTGTATGTTCACAGTGACTGCACCAGCATGAATAAGATTTGTGAGTGCAGCTATGGAGATAAATAAAGATGTTAATAAGGATCAGTAGAGGATAAGTAATGATTACTCATTAGTGACTGCACCTGAGAAAGTGAGCGCAGCTATGGAGGATATCAGAATTTAACTCGGATCATTACAGGATAAGTATGTTATGTACCCCAGTGACTGCACCAGCAATGAATTGTGAGTGCCAGCTCGGGAGCATAACAAAGGATGTAACTCTGGATAGTACAGGATAAGTAATGTATGTACACAGTGGACTGCACCAGCAGAATAGTGAGTGCAGATCTGGAGTATAAACAGGGATGTATCTCAGGATCAGTACAGGATAGAAATTGTAATGTATGTACAGTGACTGCACAGCCGAATGTGAGTGCAGCTCTGGAGGATAATACTGGATGTAACTCAGGATCAGTAAAGATAAGTAATGTAGGTTACCACAGTGACTGCACCAGCAGACATAGTGAGCGCCAGCTCTGGAGAGTATAATACAGGATGTAAACTCAGGATTAGTAAAGGATAATTAATATATGTACACAGTGACTCCACCCAGCAGAATAGTGAGCGCCGCTCGGGTATATACAGGATTGTAACTCAAGGTTTAGTACAGGTTAAGTAATATATGTATGTGACAGATGCGGACTACAGGTAGTTGCTGTTTCTGCACTAGGTGGAGTCATCGGGTAGATATGTGCCACCAAGGGCATTGGTTCTTGGTGGGGGGAGACAATGGTTATCTGTCGCAAAACATAGGTTGCTGTCAGCTGTATGTAGCCTGATGATATCCAGCAATTATGGGTTTGGATTGCCCGGAACAGCTGCAGATGGAGTGGGTGGCTGTTCCAAACGTTCCAGGTCCAAGGTTCCATGTCTGGTTTTGGGCCAGTCCCTGGATGGCTATAAAAAGCTGTCTCTACCTGGTAATCGGGGGGGCGGTGGTTCTGCTAGCTTGTTAGTGCAGCTGTGGAGATAGAGAGCGAGGCTCTGGCCCCCCCAGAGGTTGAGGGAAGCCGATACCGTACTGGAAAGTTCTGGAGAACACTGATAGTGAAAGGGTCTATTCTTTATGTTTCAGTTAGTGGCCATGACGGAAGAGGATTTTTTTTAGGTTGTACTGACCGGTATGCTATGCATGTACACCTGTGCTACAAATAAAACAGTTTCTGAAGCATTAAAGAAAACCTTGTCTGTGTGCCATTCGCTTACCAAAGCGGTGATCCCATGAGTGAAGGACCCTGGGCCGGTCCAAGATGGTGTCTGGATGCAAGTGAGGCGTCACAGTACACAGTGACTGCACCAGCAGAATAGTGAGTGCAGCTCTGGAGTATAATTTACGGGATGTAACTCAGGATTCCAGTACAGGTTAAGTAATTGTATGTACACAGTGACTGCACCCAGCAGTATAGTGAGTTGCTTACAGTCTGAGTATTTTACAGGATGTAATCTCAGGATCAGTAAAGGTTATGTTAAATGTTTTGTACAGTGACTTGCTCCGCAGAATTGTGAGTGCAGCTCTGCTCTGGAGTATATTTACAGGATGTAACTCAGGATCAGTACAGCGATAAGTAATGTATGTTACACAAGTGACTGCAACAGCGGAATAGTGAGCGCAGTCAGGGAGTATAATACGGATGTAACTAGGATCAGTTACAGGGATATAGTAATGTAATTGTACACGTGTGACTGCAACCAAGATTTAGTGATGTGCAGCTCTGTGTATAATACAGCATGTAACTCTCAGGTTCAGTACAGATATGTAATGAAATGTATGCATACACAGTGACTGCACCAGCAGAATATTTGAGCGCAGCTCTGGAGTATAATACAGGAATGTATCTCAGGATCAGTACAGGGATAAGTAATGTTGTACAGTTTGACTGTACCAGAGAATAGTGGAGTGTGCTCTGGAGCATAATACAGGATGTAATTCATGATCAGCACAGGATAAGTAATGTATGTACACAGTGACTGCACCAGCAGAATAGTGAGTGCAGCTCTGGAGTATAAGCTACCCTTATAGGCAAATATCTTTAACATTTTTCCTGCTCTCCTAGGAAGGAAAGGGTTCATTCATTGTGCCTCGCGTTTGCTGCCATGTTTGACAATAAACTTTTGCAAAGTTATTTTAAAGTATTAACAGGAATAGACACATCAACAAACTTTCTGGATAAATTTAGAAAATGTTCTGTTCTTCTGTCAGCAATTTCACCAGGATTTTAATATAAATGTTCTAGCCTGAAATATACTTCAGAAAACAATTTAGCTGTAGAGAAAATGCGCTATTTCTATGGCTGACACTTAAATCACCGCCTTGGTCAAACAACTATAAATTCGGTCTTTTGTTGTCTGTGCAGATGCAGGCAGCGAGAGCGAGCGACGGCTCATCACATGTACTGTTGTCAGCAGAATCCAATATATCATTATTATAGAAGCAGCATGAAGTGCTTATACAATCACAGCAAATGCCACAACAACAAACCTCATAATTCAATAACGCGCGGTAATTATGAAGAGGGAAACATGTCGACTTGCTCACGGCTAATCTCACAGAAAACAAAAGGTTATGTCACACTCAATCTGATGCCAAATCTCCTAAAAACAGCTTCATATCCCCATGACCTCAGCACTGGTAAAACTCTAATCCAGGCCCTAATCCTCTCTGACTCTCTTACTCATGTTGACCTACAGGTTTTCTCCCGTCTGCACCTGTCTTGTAGAGCTCACTGACATGGACCAGCAGTGTCTGCGGCTGAAGCCGGCAGGTTCAGCTCACCTGTCCTCGCTCCTGCTCCATGAGTGCATTGTGAACTAATTTCTTCCGGGAGGCCTAGGTCACATCTCAATAGTCCATGGCCTGTCCACAACCTACCCTGGTCACAGACAGTCTACCCTGTCCTTAACTAGCTCCCCTCTGTATTTTATATCTGTGATGGCTATGCTGCAATACTAAAAGTATGGCGATCACAAGTATGATTACAAGTACTCGTGTGTGTCATTGGTGTGACGTGATCGGTAAGACACTATTCCCTGAATCTTCTAGACCACAAGTCTAAGGCAGTTTGTTCCCTGGATGGCCATAGTTTTGAATTGTATATGCTTCCTGAGGATCCACATACAGTTAAAAACATGTGCTGAATCTCACAGTCCACTGGAGGATTCACCCAGTGGACAGTACAAGCTTGTTGTAGTGGGTCGAGACATGTTGGCCCACCGGGAATCTGTCCAGTTGGACAGATTACTATGCCAGGCCTGCTTGTACATAAACATAAAGAAATAAATAAAAAACACAAAATCTTTTTTCCCATTAAAAATATTTAATTTAGTAAAAAAATAAATAAAAATAAGAAACTTCTAATAGGTATCGCTTCACCCGTAAGACTCAAATCTATAAAATTATCATATTTATTTAATCCATACAATGAAAGTGGCAAAAAAAAAAAACCAAACTATACCAGAGCTGTATTTTATTTCATCCAGTGTCACAATAAAAGTATCAAAAGTGTTAAAAAAAAACTCTCATGTACCTCAAATGAAAACGTTAACTTATCCTGCAAATAAAAAGCCCTCACATAGCCCTCTTAGAATATTTTGTCGTAAAAACGGAATTTTTTTGTAAGTAGCAAAAATGATTTATGGATGTGAGGAGGGGCCTGTAAAAGAGGCATAGTCTACAAAAGAGAGTGTGGTCTGTAAGAATGTGTAGATTGCTACGAAAAAAAATGACGCTTTTGTCGTGTAAATCTCCCGGAAGACAATTTTTAAAAGTGGACAAGTATCAGGTAAATCCTAAAGGAGTAGTACATTATTTTAAAAAAGTGCTGTTCAAAAGTGTTAAAACGTGATAAAATTTTATGGGATACATTTAGAACCAACAATGGGACCATGGTGGGCGAAAAATAGAAAAAAAAAAGGGATACTTGCCTTCCGGTCTGCCGCTGCTGCATCTCAGAACTGCCCTGGGATCCGCTCCTCTCTACTTTCAGGTTCTCATCCTGACACACAGGAATTGTGTGAATTCCCTTACTACACACCTTAACTGGTGCTCTCCACAAGAGAGAGATGTTCCCCCTTCTCTCAGCCACTCATTGCCTCCCACCCAGTCAAGCCAGTATCGCTCTACTCTACACTGATGAGGGGCAAAACCCCGAAACGGTTGTATGTAGATGAGCGATATTGGCTTGACTAATATTCCTTTTTGCTTCTCAAAGATTCAGTGAATCAGAAGTAAATTGAGGATTTGTTGCAACCAATAGAGGGTGCAGTGAGCTTCCCAGCTCCTTTCCCATAATGCCTTGTGATATAGATTACAGTATAAGCCCCTCCTGTGTGTTGGGATAAGAACCTAGAAGTAAAGAGAAACAGAACCCAGGTAGCTTCAGAGCTGCAACAGCGAAAGAAAGGAAGGTAAGTATCACTCTTTTTTTTATTTTTACCCACCCTCCTGGTCCCATTAACTATAATTTTATTAAATTGGACAACCCCTTTAACTCACCTGTGAAGCCCTTTAACTCATCCTGGTGATCCCTGCCAATGACATCACATTTATCAACCATGTGACACTACAGCCAATCCCATCACATACAGTTAAAAACCTGCGCTGGGAGATTCACCATTACCCTGCAGTGGGTTGAAACCTGTTGGACCACCGGGAGTCTGTCCAGTTGGGCAGATTGCTAGGCCAGACTGCTTGTACCCATTGAAGAAGCTGCAGTCTCTTCCTGTATGAACAGCACATGACCGCTAAGGCCAGTGATTGGCTCCAGTGTAATGAGATGCCATCAGTAGTCAGTACTGGGAGCAGCTTTGGTGCTGAAATGGACCAGGCTTAACAGGGTAATCCACCTTTTATAAAAATCATACCAACAGCTCCTGGGGTCCCAGTAAAGTAAAGAAAATTACACTCACCTTTCTCCAGTTCCCGGTTCTAGCACTGTGACCTCTGTTTTCATTCCCAACAACATATCAGCAGCTTTACAAATGCTAAGAGACGGTCAAAGTGCACCTTTTTGATCAAAACTGCGAGGGCCCATCCACCATGAAAAGGTGACCTCAGTTAAGATGGGTACCTATACTGTAATATACCTCACTTGGTGCCTTCTCAGGCCTCCATATTTTCAGGGAGAGAAGATCCCAGCTACACTTAATACTGGCTAAAAACAGTCTGTGTGGAGGGGCGGAGTGCAAAACCAGAATGGAGGCAGCCGCTCCCCCATGCAAACAATCCAAAACCAAAAATGATAAACACATCCAACAGTTTTAAAGAAAATTATGTAGGTGTACACGCTGCAGCAAAAGCTATGCAAACACAGCAACATACCAGCAGCGCTCTACAAATGCTAAGAGACGGTCAAACTGCATATAGGAACTATTTTGAAATGCATTTCTGCTACTTTTTGGATGCAAGAAAATGTTAGGTTCTTAGCGCACATTTTGATCAAAACTGTCACTTCTGAATGGTCACATGTCTCCAATTTACATCACGGTTCGAAAGTGAACAGATCCGATAGGTAAGTAGAGGTCCGTTACCGCTGTAGCTAATTAGGGGCAGTGATGTCCCCGTTTGAAAGTGACAGAATGCAAACTGAAGACCAAGGCGATTTGGCACTGAAACCGCAGGAAGGCGAATATAAGTTTTTTTTTTATTTTAATGGGGCCCCAGGAGCTATTGGTATGAATTTTATAGGAAGTGGACAATTATTATTTTTTTTTTCATTTTTAATGTCTCCCAACTACCAGACACTTTAATAAAAAAATAATAATGGACCCCCCTTTTAAAGGGGTTTTGCCAAGAAGTGAGTTCCTTGCCTCTTATCTGCACAGGAGAGAAGATTAACTCAGCATGCTTAGTCACAGAGAGAGGGAGGAGGGGTAAGCAGAGAGCGAGAGAGGAGGGAGCGTCTGCAATGTTTACTCAAATAATTACATTACAACCAGTGGATTCTCTATACAAAAGACACAGGCTCATTCACTGCTTTTCCTCCCCAGTCCCTTGCAAGCTCCTTCATGTTCCCTGTCATCAGATAAGAAGTGCAGACAACGCAAGCGCGCCAGATCAGCTCCTGTCAGTGTCCTGGTCGTGTCTAATGTAGACTTTCAGGCAACTAAGGGGGACTGAGCAATGCTGTAGCTCTCAGAGGCTTCACTTTTTGTAATCACATATATTTAGAAAAGTGATTAAATACCCATTTTGGAGGATCCCACTTCAACATTACATTGTGGCAAAACCCCTTTAAGTCAACACTGCTACTGTATTTGTTCCTGAAGACTCCGCTTTGTGATGTTATTACCTGTTATTTTTTTTTAACAACACAGTACATAAAGTGTTTTACAGAGAGTACAGTAGACGTGAATATGATCACCACGCATTTCGCGCTATCTGTACTCTCGCCTATGTGTTTGACTAATGAGCTTGTTATATTATGTTCAATTATGTGTTAACACTGCAATCAGAGATAATGTCATGTGTCTACCCTACGGCTGTGTGTGCTGACAGCCAGAAGAAGCTCTTCACATAGCGAGTGGATCTAGAATATACAGCCCCTTTTAGCCCATAGAGTCTGGCAGCTAGAAGCCATGTATTATCCTACAAATATTCCACTTCTAAGGGTGTTATTACTGCGAAATTATAGCGTTGAAAAGGGGCCTGTGAAATGTACTCTTCACTTTTCTTAAGATCTCCAGATCTGCATGCACTTGGGAAAAGAAGCAAGTTTTTTTTCTGATACACCCCTCGCTTTCTTACTTCTATGGTAAAAATACTGACAGTTTCATATTATCTCTATGGCTGCCTTCAGAAATGTTTGGCCCTATACAGATAAAGCATTTAGGCTTCCACCCATTACAAGTTCCTAACATCCCATATCAGTGGGCCCCTTTTCGGTAGGAGCCGATAATGCTCTGATGTCGCCCTTGATTATCAATACCAAAGAATAAATGTAGATTGCATACGGTTAAAGGGGTGTTCCCATCTCACACTTTCGTGGCATAGTGATAGTATATGTGACTATGTGTGATAGGTGAACGTCTCACCCCTGGGCCCATACCTACCATGGGAAAAGGACTCTGAAAGTCTCTGTTCAGAAAGGAGAGCTGGCTGTGCTTGTGTATCACCACTTATTCTGTTCTATGGGAGTTCCCAGTACAGGGGAGGCCTGTGTTCTCCATTCTGTTCTATTGGAGTTCCCAGTACAGGGGAGCATTGTGTTCTTCATTCTGTTCTATGGGAGTTCCCAGTACAGGGGAGCGCTGCGTTCTCATTTCCCCGGCTTAATAGGGGGGGGACTGTTTCCTAGGGACGTTAGGGAGCGCTGTGTTCTTCATTCTGTTCTATGGGAGTTCCAGATACAGGGGAGGGCTGTGTTCCCCCATTCTATTCTATGGGAGTTTCCCAGCACAGGGGAGCCTGTGTTTTCCATTTCTGTTCTATGGAATTCCCAGTACAGGGGAGGGCTGTGTTCTCCATTCTATTCTATGGGAGTTCCCAGTACAGGGGAGCGCTGTGTTCTCCATTCTGTTCTATGAGAGTTCCCAGTACAGGGGAGCACTGTGTTCTCCATTCTGTTCTATGGGAGTTCCCAATACAGGGGAGCGCTGTGTTCTCCATTCTGTTCTATGGGAGTTACCAGTACAGGGGAGCACTGTGTTCTCCATTCTGTTCTATGGGAGTTACCAGTACAGGAGAGCACTGTGTTCTCCATTCTGTTCTATGGGAGTTCCCAGTACAGGGGAGCGCTGTGTTCTCCATTCTGTTCCATGGGAGTTTCCGGTACAGGGGAGTGCTGTTCAGC
The DNA here is from genome assembly GCA_025379985.1 of Phyllomedusa bahiana. Classification (NCBI taxonomy): domain Eukaryota; kingdom Metazoa; phylum Chordata; class Amphibia; order Anura; family Hylidae; genus Phyllomedusa; species Phyllomedusa bahiana. The sequence goes on from JAODAL010071846.1 coordinate 12,566, forward strand.
TGTACACAGAACTCTCATAGAACAGAATGAAGAGTCGTGGGCCACCGGGACCAACTCTCCAATATAAAAGGGGCCCCAACCTGAGATTTTGCCTAGCTTATTATTTATCAGAATGTCTCTGGTCAATGTTATACCAGGCAAAATTCTAAGGGTTGTTATGGGAAACAGTCAACCAGCGTGTTGTCAGACACATAGGGCGACATGTATGAACGGGCTTTTCGCCTTTTTTTTGGAGTAACCTGCGCCTCCCCAGCCTGAATCCGCTGTCGGACGCTGGAATGCAGTGTTAGGTGCAGCGTTCGCCACTTTCAGCTGCGCCCCGCATGAAGGGGCGGGCAATGGGCGCGGTGTGGGCGTTCCGGGGCGGGACGCGGCGCGCTCGAAAACTCCGAGGCATGTACAATCGCGAGTCGGCAAAGTGCGGCGCAGTGCAGCGCTCGGCAGCTCCGACAGCCAGACCTAGTTTATTTTGGTCTAAATGCTCCGGCGGAGGCGAAGTGAAGCAAGAACTTAACATGAAAGGAAACATATAGAAGATTGCAAGAGAAATCTCGGCGCTCAGCTCCGTGCGGCATGGAGTATGATTCCAAAAAAATCGCCTTTATAAAGGCGGAAAACATTCTCAGAAAAGAACTCAACCTCAAAAAAAAAAATAAATCACTTTCCAAAAATCTAGAACGGTGCAATATCAAGAATTAGAATCTTGGAAATTGCCGGGAAATACAGTAATTCAAATTCTGAAAGCTATTCTCATTGGTCGGAAAAAACCGGCCAATCAGAATAGGAGCGACAGTGTCCCATTATAACCTATGGAGAACTATTGACCAATCAGAATAGGAGCAACAGGGACCCATTATAACCTATGAAAAAGAAATGTTAGAAGGGCCCAAAACCTAAAAATTAAAACCTCAAATCAAGGCGGGACAGTTCAAAATACAGAAAAAAGGCCCAAAAAGAGCTGATTGGCTCAGCTAGCAGGGGCTTGGCTATCCCAGCCAATCAGAGCCCCGAGCTACTTTGTCCCATTGTAGTCTATGGAGAGATGGGCGCAATAAAAATCTCGGCCGCTCACCCCCGTGCGGCATAAAGATGAAATAAAAAAAACATTTTTTTTAAGTGTAAAACATTATCAGATAAAGCGCTGAAACCTTCTCTAAAAAAAACAGTTAAATCCCAACAACGCGTTTGTCGCCGAGCGCGCTACATTAAAAAGAGAATTGCCGGGAAATACAGTAATTCAAATTGTTTTAAGCTCTTCTCAATGGTCGGCATTAACCAGCCAATCGAATAGGAGCGACAATGTCCCATTCTAACCTATGGAGGAGAATTGACCAATCAGAATAGGAGCGACAGGGAAACCCATTATAACCTATGAGAATTAATGGACCAATCATATTCAAAGGGCGGGACAGTCAAAAAAACAGTAAAAAGGTAGAAAAGAGCTGATTGGTTTTAAGCAGCGGGGGCTTGGCTATCCCGCCAATCAGAGCGCGAGCTACTTTCTCATAAAAGTTCTATGGGAAAAGAAATTCCGAGTGAGCTCTGTTTGTGAATTGGCTAAGTAAAAGAGAAGCGGTTATTTGGGCCAAATTTGGGAAAGCGAGCGACGCTCTATTGGTTTTTCTAATGCAATCTGGAATAAAACTGTACATGCCGAAATCAAATGAAAAGACTACAGAATTTGTACCGATGGGGATATAAAATGAACAATAATAAAGGGGTAACAAAAAAAAAAATAATTTCAATAAAAAACAGTTTAAATTTTTTTAAATTTTCGTTTAGCCAAGGAAACAATAGTAGGGTGTAACCAAAAATAAAGAAATAAACATAAATTTTTTTGAATAAATAATTTTTTTTCGTTACCCCCATATTATTATTCATTTTTATATACACCACGGACAACTTCTGTAGTCTTAAACATTTGATTTCCGGCCGTGTACATTTTTTTTTCCAGATTGGGATTAGAAAACCCATAAACGTCGCTCGCTTCCCCATTGGTCAAATAACCGCGTCCTCTTTTAACTTAGCCAATCAACAAGAGCTCGCTCTGCATTTTTTTTCCCATAGAACTCTATGAGAAAGTAGCTCGCGGCTCTGATTGGCCGGGGTAAGCCAACCCCGCTAGCTAAAACCCAAACACTCTTTTTTCATTTTTACTGTAAATTTGAACTGTCCCCCCTTTGAATTTGATTGGCAGTTCTTCTCCCTAGTTTTTAAAGGGGTTTACTGTCGCTCTATTCTGATTTTGGTTTTTGCCACCAATGAGAATAGTTACAGAATTTGAATTATGTATTTCCCCGGGCAATTTTCAATACCCAAATTCCCCGATATAGCCCCATTCTGGATTTTGGAAAGGAATTTTATTTATGTATTTTTTTTGGGGTTTGACCCTTTTTTTTCAAAAATTTGACCCTTTATAAAGGATTTTTTGTTTCATACTCCGCACGGACATTTTAATGATTTCTCGCTGTTTTCCACCTGTCTGTTTGGGGAATCATTTTTTGGCGCATTCCTTCTGGCCTAAGTCCCGCCTTTGGGCCCCACACACTGCGAGGCGCAGGGAAATTTTCCCCCCATGTATAAAACCACCTCCCCGGACGGGAATATTGGCGCAGCCCCCCGCCCCCGCGCCCCACACAGGCGAGGCGCGTGCTTTTCCCCCCGCATGTATGAGCGCACCCCCAGACGGCGAATATTAGGGGCAGCCCCCCACTGCGCCATTCCCCCGCCCGCCCCCAACACGGGAGGCGGATTACATAGTAGTATGAGGCGCCCCGCGCCGACCTAAAACAGGGGAAAT
>JAODAL010071847.1:0-15365 GCA_025379985.1 Phyllomedusa bahiana
CACGTTTGTACCCCAGAAACCGGGCTTAAAACCCTGGATTTTTGGTGGCTTAAAAAGGTGAGTGCTTTTTTCTAATTCTTTAATTCATTTATTTATTATTTAGTTGGACAGTTCCCATCATATGTCTTTATAGAGGTTAAAACTCAGTTACCCTTATAAAGTCCTTCAAGTGCCTAAAACTTGTCATAAAATGCAGAAAAATAAACTCATTTATTAATTTTATACCAAATCAATCAATCAATCAATCAATCTATCTATCTCATATCTATCTATCTATCTATCTATCTATCTATCTATCTATCTATCTATCTATCTATCTATCTATCTACCTAGCTATATGTATAGTAATAAAGTATACTGTACATACTATAGTTTTATATAGATACTGTATATCATATATAAAATAATATATACAATCTATTTAATATGATTTTTAATATGATCAGAGTTTATTAAATAAAACCATGCTGGAAACCTCATCAAAACCACGACAAATCTGCGTCTGAAAACTGCTGCTGTGCTTGTCACGGCACACGTTGTTGCCGTGGAAGAACAGGGCGCTACAAGGGTTAATCCCTCTAGCCGGGCGACACACCCAGGAGAAGCGGGTCCATGAGCATAGATTGACAGCCCGCTCGAATCAGGTCAGAGGGTGTGTCGCACAGCCAATAAGGTGCCAGAGGCCGCACCAATCAGCTGCTGGGGCGGTGTCCGGGCGTCTCATTTAAACCTGATCAGTGTGTTCAACCTTTGCCTGTGAAAGGTTCTCCCTAGTCCTTCTCCTGGTTTCCTGTTAGTTGTTACTCCTGATTTCCTGACTCCGCTTCTCCTAGACTTCGTTTTTGTCCTACTTTTTTGTAACCGCGTTACATATTTTAATACGGTTTGAAAAAACACGTGTCCTTCAAGTTCAACCAAGGGGGGAAAATGTGGGTGAAGGGAGGGGACAAGGACATTAAGCCCAGGCTCCCCACTGTGAATGCCCTGAAACCCACAAGGCAAGAACCAAATTTGTTCCATGAGACCCATCTCTGCCCCCAGAGCCTCCCCCAGCAGGATCCAGAATTTTACATAGCAAACGTACGCATAATATTCTTTAGTTCCGGGTAGGTATCTAAGCCTTTCTTGAAACCCCTCTACATTTTCCTGATGTGACCAGCTCCTCAGGCGGCTATTCCACAGATTCACAGTTCTTACAGTGAAGAACGCCCTTCTCCTGGGGAGATTGACTCGTTTTTTCTCTTGTCGAAGGGAATGTCCCCTTGTCTTTTGAGGGGTCTTCACTTGAAATAAATTTTTCCCCATACTTTTTTGTAGGGACCATTTAAAATATTTATATAAATTAATCATGTCCCCCCAAAGCCGTCTTTTGTCTAGACTAAATAAGTTCAATTCTACTAACCTCTCCTCATAACTAAGATGCTCCATTCCCCTTATTAGTTTGGTTGCTCGTCTTTGCACTCTTTCTAGCTCCATTACATCTCTTCTATAAACTGGGGCCCAGAACTGAACAGCATATTCTAAGTGAGGTCGCACCAATGCTTTGTACAGCGGTAGAATTACATCCTTATCCCGCGAGTCCATGCCCCTTTTAATACCCGCCAATATCTTACTTGCCTTAGAGGCAGCTGATTGACACTGCATGCTGTTCTGTAGTCTATAATCTACAAGAACGCCCAGATCTTTCTCCACAAGTGATTCTCCAAGTTTTTCTCCCCCTAGGACATATGATGCCTGTAGATTATTTCTACCCAGATGCAGAATCTTACATTTATCCACACTGAACCCCATTTGCCAAGTGGATGCCCAAGCCCCTCAGTAAGTCCAGGTCTGCTTGCAATTTAGAGCATCTTCCATAGATTGCATAACCCTGCATAGTTTTGGTGTCATCGAAAAAAACAAAACCGTGCTATTGATCCCTTCCACATATCGTTAAAATACATTAAATAAAAGAGGACCCAATACTGAACCCTGTAGCACAGCACTCACAAACGGGGACCACTCAGAGTAGGAGTCATTTACCACCACTCTCTGAGTACGATCCAGAAGTCAGTTTTTAATCCAAATCACACTGTTATCTCTAACCCAATGGATTCTAAAAAACGCTTATGAGGGACAGTGTCAAATGCCTTTTCAAAGTCTAAAAACACAATATTCACCACTGCCCCGCTATCCAGACTTCTACTTCTTCATAAAAACAGATCAGATTGGTCTGATAGCTTCTGTGCTTAGTAAATCCATGCTGGCAATCACTAATAATATTGTATTTGTCCACATACGCCTGTAAATACCCCTTTAATGACCCCCCTCGAACATTTTTCCCACAACAGATGTTAAACTTACCGGTCATAATTACCTGGGCAAGACTTGGTGCCTTTTTTGAAGATGAACTACATTTGCCTTGTCCAGTCTCCTGGTACTATACCCAGCCCAGGAATCTCAAATATCAAGTACAGGGCAAAAGATAACGAGCTGAGCTCTTTAAAGATTTTTTGGGTGTAATGCCTCAGGGCCTGGAGCCTTGTTCACATTCAGTTTATTTAACTTGACTTTGACTTTTTCTACACTGAGCGAATTAATTATAGCTGATGATGTATTAACAGTACTGGCACCACCTACATCTACACTTAGCCCACCCCATCAACTACTTTCTTATTGATAGTATATATTGAGCTGAAGAACCTATTGTATACCTCTGCCTTCTCTTTGGGCCCCAGTGACCAGCTCCCCATCACAGGTTTTTTAAGGGTCCTACTTGCCTGACTTCGGCTTTTTTGGCATTTATATGCTTAAAAGAATTTTTTTGGGTTAGTCCTTTCTGTCCTTGGCCACCTGCCTTTCATTTTGAATTTTAGGGTGCTTTTATCACTTTTTTACAGATTTTATTAAGCTCTCCTTTAATTTTAAAGGGTGATGCCGACCCCTCTACTTTTATTTTTTAAATTCCATTTTTTTTTTATTGTTTATTGCCCTCTTAACAGAAGGTAAAGCCATTTTTGGGGTTTTTAGTTTAGTTTGCCAATACTTGTTACCATTTTGGGAAAATTTTTGCAATAAATTTCCCCAAAGTATATTTAAAGCTCCCCCATTTTGGTTCTATATCACTATTTGCTAATAGCTGCTCCCAGTCTAGGTCCTGTATTGCATCAGTCAATAAGGAAAATTTGGCCCTTTTAAAATTAAATAGTTTTGCCCTCCCGCTCTTTTTTCTTTTTTTCCAGTTTACCTCCAGTGTTTTGACCCTTGGCTTGGCTTCCGTTATTCTCTTGGTTTCTGATTTTTCTCTTTGACGTACCTGTACCGTTATCGACCCGGATTGTTGACTTTGCGTTCCTCTGACGGCCCTGCACGTAGTAGCGTAGGGTTTGTCGTCCAGTTGGGGTCTAACATTTAGGGCAGCATGCCAAGTCGGCAGGGACAGTGGGGTGGTTGGCAGTCAGGGCCCACTGCACCTCCTCTGACGTGACAGTGATTCACTTTTCAGACGAGGTTTTCATACTATTTTGGATACTTAAAAATCAGCCTTGTGAACTTATCCTTATTGTACTGGATCTTGTCCTATGCCGAGTACTTAGGTGTTTCCACCATAGACAGGATATTGGATCAATGTTTGATAATTGCGGGTCCCAACTCTAGTACCTGCACCTATCTCGATAACAAGCTCCACAAGAGGTGGTCAAGGCTCTCCCATTTAATCAATGGAGAGGTTTCAGAGCTCGTTCTCGAGAGGTGTGGGTCCCTATCTTAACATCCTATCAATGTCTATGGTGAGACAACTCCTTTAAAACTCTTTTTGGATGCAAAGCACATTACAATTTGCACAAGCCCTAAAATTACTATTTGCTAGTTTTCATGTAACTGATAGGATTCACTTCAGTACACCTCGAGAAAAAAAAGATCTGTGCAAAATATCACATCACATAAAAATACAATCTATTATAACATATGATTTAGCTATACCATGGTCTGGATTAGATATTAGGTAATGAGAATTTCAATGGGTACATCCGGCATCAATCATACCAGTCATTATGCAGTACTGCTCTATGGAACGAAGGACAATGGGGGGAGAGGTTAGATCAGCACAATTTGACATGTTCTCTGCAGTATATTTATCTATTTATTTATTTCATAGTTGTATCTATTCATTTGCATTCATTTTATTAGTTTCTATGGCAGCAATATTTTATTCACACATTATATGTGAGCACCATATAGACGTGTGAAAAACATTTCTAGAAATGCAGGTATTTACAAGTATGGAAGTTACATTGTTAGAATGGTTAAAAAAGGACACGTCCTTCAAGATCATCCAAGGGCCGGGGGAGTCTGTAGGTTTAGAACTTTGTTTTCTCCTACTGATTTAGTGGAAACCCATAAGGTGTGAACCAATCTGTCCTAAAAAAAACTGAAAAATTCCCTCCAAACCTTGGGGGAAATGTACAAAGTGATTGAAGCATAAAAAATAGTTGCAAATGTTTTCAGAAGCAAAAAAATTACGACTTTTGAGCTGTTGTAGGGCAAGTTTGCCTAGGTTTTTCTATTAAAGACGGAAAAAGAGGTGTGCCTGACAAATTTACTTAAGTTTCCAACGAAAAGAAACGCAAATTAAGTCAGAACTCTACTCCAGGTCCCAGGGCGCTTATTTGTTTAGGCAAGCGCTAAGACATTTCTCCCCTTTAAGGGTTTTTAAAGGTAATCAATTTTCAAAAACATAAATTTTTTTCAGTGTACAAATTAAGTTTTTACAAAAACACACCTGAACGGGGGGATAGTGGATCCTCTGGACCCCCCGCAGCATTGGTGTAAGCCCGCCAGGGGGCAAATCTAAGTAGGTCCCGTTTTTCATCGAGCCCCCTGCAAAGCGGGATGGACTTCTGCGGCGGGAGACAAACCAGGCGCACCCAAGTCGGAGTTGCTTCGGTGGCAGCCGAGGGGTAGCGTTGGTAAAATAAAGAGGGGTAACGAGTCCCCGGGGGAAAAGGGCAAGGTCAGGGCAGGGGGCAGAGTCCCTGTCAAAAGACGAGAAGAGGGTTTATGCAGGGGCAAGGGTTTAGAGTCGAGAAACGTAGGGGGGAAAAGGGGAAAAGGGGAGAGACAAGAACAAAAAATAACGCTTCCAGGGCACGGGGGCAACAAAGACCACGGAAGGACGGGACCAAAACAATATTCAGCACCCAATTAAAAAAAATTTCCGGCGCCTGGGCCCTTTAAACTTACATGAACGAGCCATGCCTGCTAGGGTCGGCACGCCATTCCGGCCGGTGGGGAAAGACAGGCAGGATCGGGCATTAATGGGTGGGGCGGGTGCTCCCGACAGTAGCAGGCCAGCGCGCCACCTCCCTGCGGCACCCGAAGGGGGGACAACGGGGGCGCCGCGACCCGTACTGGGGCGCGGCCCACCCGTTGCAACACCATGATGTCATGGCACAGAAACATTGAGGCATTGAGCCATAATGACGGTGAAAACTTATACTAAACAGTCCAAACACCCGCCAGATTTATCAACACTATGATACATGTGGCGCATTGTAAGACTGTCTATTCTAAGTTTACATTAAGGGAGACATGTATGAACGTGGTGCTGACAGGCCAGTTCTAAATCCCTTTAAGGTATTGTAGAATGCAGCAGAATGTATGAACCTGTTCTTCTGCAGGTCATACATACAGGGCAGTGTAGAGCCAATACTACAAGTCTGGCTCAGGCACCACCTTTACCCTGGTCTGGCTGTTCTTCTGCAGGTCATACATACAGGGCATGCTAGAGCCAATACCACAAGCTAGCTCAGGCACCACCTTACCTGCTGATTGTTCTCTGCAGGTCATACATACAGGCAGTGTAGAGCCAATACACAAGTCGGCTCAGGCACCACCTTTACCCTGGTCTGGCTGTTCTTCTGCAGGTCATACATACAGGCCCGTGGAGAGCAAATACCACAAGTCTGCTCAGGAACCACCTTTACCCTGGTCTGGCTGTTCTTCTGCAGGTCATACATACAGGGCAGTGTAGAGCCAATACCACAAGTCTGGCTCAGGCACCACCTTTACCCTGGTCTGGCTGTTCTTCTGCAGGTCATACATACAGGCAGTGTTGATCCAATACCACAAGTCTGGCTCAGGCACCACCTTTACCCAGGTCTGGCTGTTCTTCTGCAGGTCATACATACAGGGCAGTGTAGAGTCAATATACAAGTCTGGCTCAGGCACCACCTTTACCCTGTCTGGCTGTCCGCGAAACATACGGCAGTGTAGACAATACCAAAGTCTGGGTCAGCACCACCTTACCCTGGTCTGGTGTTCTCTCAGTCAACAACAGGGCAGTGTAAGCATACGACAATCTGCCAGGCACCACCTTTACCGTCTTCTTCTGCAGGTCATACATACAGGGCAGTAAGTCATACCACAATTGGCTCAGCACCACCTTACCCTGTCTGGCTGCTTCGCAGTCATACATACAGGCCAGTGTAAGCCAAAGCACAAGTCGTCTCAGCACACCTTACCCTGTCTGTCTTCTGCAGGTCATACATACAAGCAGTGTAGAGCCATACCACAAGCGGCTCAGGCCCACCTTACCTGGTCTTTCTCTGAGGTAATAAACAGGCCATGTAGACAACATCCAACTCTCCCGTTTGGCGCGGGGGCCCCTATTGGTTCCCCCCGCCCTCCCGGGGGAGTTGCATTCTCCCGCCCCTGCAGTGCGCTACCTTGCCCGCCGACCGTCCTACAGCGTGTAAGCGGCCGCAGGCCGCTCAACCCGCCCGCGGTCCTACTGTGCGGGAGGAGGCAGGAGGGATCGTTCCCCTCCTCCCTTCTCCCCCTGTATGTCCGCGCTGTGGCGCCGTGCATACAGATCAGCGGCGCAGGGGAAGTGACTCGCGGCTGCAGGGGAGTGACGCGCGGCTGCTCTCATCCCCCACGTGAGGAGATCGGGCAGGAGCTGGCCGCGCTGCAGGAGCCTGGTAAGGTGAGTGGATTTTATTATTTTATTTTATTAGCTTTAGGGGGCCCTACCTGGCTAACAGAGGGGGGCAACTACCTGGCAACAATGGGGGCATCACCTGGCAACAATGGGGGCACTACCTGGCAACAGAGGGGCCACTACCTGGCAACAAAGGGGGCACTAGCTGGCAACAGAGGGGGCACTACCTGGCTAACAGATGGGGGGCACTACCTGGTAACATATGGGGCACTACCTGGCAACAATGGGGGCACTACCTGGCAACAGAGGGGGCACTACCTGGCAACAAGGGATTTTGGACATCATACCTGGGCAAACAATGGGGGCCCCGAAAAAAAAACAAAAAACTACTGGCTAAAAGGGAAAAACAACCTGGCTAACAATGGGGGCACCAACATGGCAACAGATGGGGCACTACCTGGCTACAAATTTGGCTCTACCTGGGTACAGAGGGGGCATCTATTTGGCTACAAGGGGGCATCTACCGGCCTGTAAGGGGCACTATCCTGGCTATAAGGGCATCTACCTGGCTTTCTTCCAAAGCCGTTATGCAGTTAGGTGGAGTGGGTGTGGCTTTTTGAAGGGGCGTGGCATACCGACAAGATGGGCGTGTCCATGCAAATTTTTGCCGCGGCGCGCGTAGCGGGCCGCCCACTAAAATCTCCTGCTTTTTCATTTTCAAAAGTTGGCAACTATGGTGTAGAGCCAATACCACAAGTCTGGCTCAGGCACCACCTTTACCCTGGTCTGGCTGTTCTAACTGTTCTTCCTCTAGATTTGGCATCAAAGAATCATGAATATGTCTTATTCTATGAATGTAGTGTGACGCCCCCAGAATGCCCCAAATCTTTGGCGCACTAAGAAGCGTCACACCGGCAAAGTTTGGAATGTGACTTTTCATACTGTTCAGGAATCAATATGATTTTGTTCGTTGTCATCCAAGCCTGATCTATTCCACAGATTCATGGTTTTGTGGTAAATAAGTCTGGTCTCCCCTGCAGATTGAACCTTTTTCTCTGCTATGTGCCAGCACTATTTTACCATACCCCATCCACAAGTCACAGAGCAGCATTGATTGCTCTCACCATCCGCTGAATAAGGCTCTAATCCTGAAGCAATTAACATCATGTTAGGGTCAGGAAGGGTCATCGCCTCCCCTTGTTTTTGCACAGCCTGCCTCTGGGTCTATGGTTCTTTGTGTCACTTACATTGACATGCCTCTTGTGTACATTCATCCAATGCAAACTGGTAATTATCGGGGCTATAAAGTGATATAGGCACTCAATGATACAAAACACTACATTTAGAAAACACATAACCAAGTATAACATCCGAGGTCCAGTTGTCTATATGAAATGATCCTTACATATCCACAACACATTTTATGACCATTGGAAGAACTATTATCATGAGCCAGAGTCAACAATGGTTAGGTCATTCCATATAACCATGATGTCTATGGGAGGCTGAATAACACTTAGGGCGGCATGTACGAAATTTGGCATTTAAACACTAAATTTCATGCTCATAATAATAGCCCAGAATGCGCCTGATTTATGAACCCGTTCTACAGCAGGTCAAGCTAACACAACAATTCTGGCTCAGGTAAACCAGTTCAAAAGTTCTCTACCTGTTCCAGCTGTAAAGCGCCAACAATTGACATTGCGATGCTATAAATATGTAGCTTCATACGGTTCTAGTACACTCCGCCTCCCGCATGCCCCCTCGAAATCGATAGATAGAGGGACTGAGCATGTGTGTCCACTACTATTCAGCTTATTAGTTAAATAGAGTGACTGAGCATGTGTGTCCACCACTACTTAGCTCATTTGTTAAGTAGAGTGACTGAGCTTGTGTGTCCACTACTACTCAGCTCATTAGTTAAGTAGAGTGACTGAGCATGTGTGTCCACTACTACTCAGCTCATTAGTTAAGTAGAGTGACTGAGCATGTCTGTCCACCACTACTCAGCTCATAAGATATGAGCATTAAATTCTCTAAAACTCCAGCATCTTACAGAATAAGGGACACAGTGCTGGAAACAGCAGGTCTGTCACTAGCTTGTGCTGTCCTCAGCCAGGGTGGCATAAACTATGTGACAGGTTCCCTTTAACTTTTGCTGCTATGGCATATTGGCACTTGTAGTTCCACATTTTCACAGCAGCTAGTAGTTGTGTAACTGCAAGTGCCAGCATGCCACAGCAGCACATGAGAGACAGAAAAGGAGATTAAATCTTCAAACAAATATAAAAACCCTTTCCTGCACTATCCTAAATGAGAAAAATTTGCTGGAGGTATATTTACTAAATATACCTGCTCCAACTTATAAATTCAACTTAAATGGGTTGTCTTATTACAAAGATTAGCTTACAACATGTAGGGAACACTAAATGAAGACGTTTTCCAAATATATTGCTTTGTTCATTTTTTTGTTGAGGGGCTACAAATGATTTTATCACCTTCTGATGACTCTCTGGTTTCTCTAGTTACCAACCTGTTTGCTTGTTCTCCCCTGCTGTTTGTGTTATCTGATAGCAGGGAGTCATCACACAGGTCACAGCACAGAACTTCAGACAGTGAGAGCTTGTGTGTTATCTGATCTTTCAGACAAAAGACACTAATTACTTCTGTTTACTTTAGCTCTGAAGCTTCTCTGGACCTGGTAACAGGAAATTGTTTATCTCTTCTATACTAATTAGCAGGTCTGAATACACAGAGCTCATATGCTAATTACCCACAGCTTAAAGGGAATATGTCATAAAAAAATGACTTATTGTTTAACTCACATTTTTATGTTAAACACATTTTGTAGGAATTTTTGGTTATGTTTTTTTTTATTTTTCATATCACTTTCAATATTTTTTTAATAATTCTTAAGTCCTGCAGCTTTCACTTTGGTCACTAAGCCTAATAATCATCTGACACTTCCTGTTCTGTTTAGAGAGCTTTTCAGCAGTGTGCTCATAATCAGCACAAAGAGGGTCAAACTGAAAGGAGACACCATTGTGTACAGATAACACAGAATCCACCAGTCACAAGAGGAGATGTCACAGATTCCCCTCTCCCCTCCCTTCACAGTGAAAACTCTCCTATACAAGTCTATGGAACAGAATCTGTCTTAAGAAGCTATGGGCATGAAGCTGCGGTAAAGTATCTCTCTGACTGCTGTTAGAGCAGTGCAAGCAAGATGTCTTCCCCACAATCATATATAGACGGCCGAATAGAGAAATCTACAATCAGGAAATAAAAACGACTGAGAGGAAAAAAATATGGATCAGGGGCTTGATTTAATAAGTAAAAAAAATAAAAAAATTGCCGACAGATTCCTTTTAACCAGGAGGTGACAGGACGCATGAATGAAAGAAGGCTACTGACTCTATGAAACAGTAAGATGAGACAACCCCTTTAAGAACAAACGTACAGTCCCTATCCCTTTCGTAACACAGGGACTGAGTGTATATAGAAACAGCCACATATATGTTCATTGGCTGTGTCTGACTTCATTGGCTGTGCCCTGTTTCCAGAAAAAAAAAAATATATATTTTGATTATTTTAGCGTAATTCTTCTAAGCTATGATTTCTCTTGCCCTTCATGAACTGATAGTAAAAAAAGCAGACAGGATAATTCTGATGTCTTGGGTGGTGGCCATGGCCCTTGGTTAGAATGTGTCCTCATCAATGGCATGTGAAACAAATAACTGGATTGTCAAACTACAAATGTCTTCAAGGAATTTGGGAAGAAAAGAAGATGATGAGCAATGAACTGGTGAGGTGCTAGAACATAAATCAGGAACTTGGCATTGAAGAGATTGAAGACCCAGACAGAAGACAGCTCATTCTTAAGGAACATACAGTGTATCAAGGTGTAAAAACTACCTCGCTTCTCTTATTATAGTATACTTTCTTCTCCGATATAGGATAGTTTTTGACTACATTTTTACTATGTCCTTTGGGGCTGAATTACTGATGTATCCTGACTAGACATGACTACATAACTTTTGCTGCTACCACAAACCACTGTCTCTAATAGTTTTTTGTTCCTCATATCTGTGATTGTTACCCACAGAGGTAGTTATATTAAAGTTCTGAGGCATGAAGAGCATCAAAATGCAACCCAAAGTCTTGGGAAAGTCATACAGATAAAACATGCTGAACATCTCCTTGTCCACCAAGGCCAAGTAACCTTGCTAACATGTAGCTCGCAGGTCTTCTGCTGTACTACACCTAGTGGCAGAAACTGAAACCGGCCTGGGGCGCCTCTCCACAAGGTCCTCACCCACATCTTCTCAAAGGGACAAACTTGCCTCCCCGTCAGTAAAAGTCTAAACCTCAATTTGCAAGGAAAACAGCATCAGAACCGCACCTTAAAAGGGCCAAGCCCCTCACCCTAAATCAGTGTTTCTAACCCAGTCCCAAGCCCCACCAACAGGTCAAGCTTTCGGGATATCCTCAGCATTGCACAGGTATACTTAGGTCATCTTTCGAAAGGGTGATATCAAATTTGTCAGGCATTTTTTGGGAGATCCTGAAAACGCCCTTTGGTGGGCGGGGGACGGATTAGAAACACTGCTCTAAATGGTGCCAAATCTCCTCCTTATTTAATCTCTTGCCATTGCTACCTCACAGCATGCTGGCACATTACACCCTCCTTACCAGCTCCCCCCAAGCCCATTTCTTTTCCTTTTTAACCAGCTTAAATTTCCCATCCTCCTCAACTTTCACCCAAAACAAAAATTCCCACCAATCCATCCAGGCAATGCAACATGTCTGCAAAAGGGCAATGGGACCCATCACCATCCAAACCCTAAAAAACCCAGAAAATCTATATTGCTCAATTCAACATATACAAGCCAATAGCAATGCTTCACTGATTATCTGACCATTTAAAGAAAGATGCAACAATAGAAGGATAAGTTGCAGTCCATGGGCTATATCCAAATATCCAGAATATCCAAATTTCAGCGCCTTAAAGATCAGTCGCTTTATAAATTGTGGTTGTGAGTAGTGTTTACATTGCTTGGCTACGAGAAACGAGCGATATCTATGTCCCGCCAACATAAGGTTTTTTGATAGTGGCAGATTATCGATTACCATTTAAAGTCCCAGGAAGCAACAACACCTTCATTATTACACCCAAACAGCGGAGAACTGAAATTTAAAATCCAAACAGTCAAATGGATCGTGCAAAAATCTTAGGGGAACACACTAGGTTATAAAATCACAGAACCTTTCAATTCACCTGTGGTAAATAGAATTGCTGTTTGAAAATTTAAGGATTCTGCTCAATGAAAAAGCTTGGGGGGGCAAAATCAAAAACACAACTGTTATTTTTGTAAATACAAAAGGGGATTTTTTTTTTCACCTTATTTCCCTTTGGGGTAAGAATTTCTTTTTAAAAATTTACGTAAGCGGGGGTCAAGAAAAATGCGGTTCCCAAAGCAAAAAAAAACTAACTGTTATGTTTTCGATGATACACGGGATTTTGGCAAAAAACCAACCTTTTCGACCACAAATTGCTGGATTGAATTTTAAATCAAGGTGTAATCACAGCACGGTGTAATGGGTAAAATTAAAATGAACCTAACTGAAATGTAACGATAAAAAATGGAGTTTTGCACCTTACAAAGAGACCTGCATTTCTAAAAATGATGGGGTATCCAATTTTAAGTTTAGGCTGCCCAATATCCAGGGAAAAATTTCAATAGCAAACTGTTAAAATAAAGATATTCCCCTACAAAGTCTACACTAAATCCGGTGAACTTTTTCCCCTGTTCCCTTTTTAGAGACCTGGTTGTTTCGGCCCCCGGGGGCCCCCCCCCCTCCGCCCCCCCCCCTTTTTTTTACGCGGTAAAAATGCCCGCTTTAAAATTTTTTCTAGCAAAATACATAGAATCTTCAAATCTCAAAACTAAAAATTTAAAATTGGGAAGGAACACAGCAAAAAGTTTTGAGGTTTCTCTTTGCAGAAAAAGCTAATTTTTGCTGAATCTGTTTTTGGGGCCCCAGGCAAGCGGCACGCCTATCCCAATTTAGGGCCCCTGAAAAGACACGAGGGGAAACAGGGAAAAGCTTTTTCTAAAGAAAAACAGGGCCCGTGGGTTTTTCCAGCCAAAACACAACCATAAAAACAACCATCATGACTCGCACACACAACTCACCTGGGGCCCAAATTTTTAATCTTATTTGCTGGGCCCGCCAAAATTACAGGGAAACGCCGAAAAAGGCCGATCTTTTAATTTTGAAGATGCACAGTTTTAAAACCCTTTAAAATTAATCCAAAGAACTGGGGAAATTACATCACCAAAAAAACCTTTTTCCGATTTTAAATTTGTCCATAAAAAACGCTCAACACTAGTTGTGAAATGGAAACTGACAAAAAGAAAGCATAAAAATAATAATATTTTTTTAATTAAAATCACAAGGGGAAAAGATTTACCTTTTATTTCCCCGTCCGGAAATCAATTTAAGACAATTACAAACCAAAACCAAATCACAAGTTTTTTTGGGTTAAAAGGCCAAATCCGGCTCACCATTTTTTTTTTATTGGGGCCCGCAAGAGATTTAAACCACAGTTGGGGGGGGCTAGAAATTTTTAATGCAAACGAAAAAACCCTCCACTTTTCCCCCCGGGGGATTTTTGGGCCCGCAATTGGCAAAGCCACAACAGAGAGGAACCCCCATCTTTTTAAATTTTTAGCTCCCCCCGGGTAACACCTTAACACTGCTCTGTTCAACAACTCACAGAGGCTGGCAGAGCTATGGCAGCCCTACCCAGACACCCTAGGCACCATCCAAGACCCATTTAAGGGCAACTATAATTGTGATGTAGCCCTCGGAGAAAACTAGTGTGACAAACCCCCAAACCTAGGGCAATAAAGTCATTCAAGTGCACAAAAAAATTGGGGAACATATAGACCCCCGGGGGTTTATTTTCTCTTCGAAAAAGAATCAGTTAATACATTGGATTTTGGGTCGCATAACATTTATAAAAAAACAGAGGTAAATTTAAGGGTTTGACGAG
Source organism: Phyllomedusa bahiana (assembly GCA_025379985.1). NCBI lineage: Eukaryota > Metazoa > Chordata > Amphibia > Anura > Hylidae > Phyllomedusa > Phyllomedusa bahiana. The sequence goes on from JAODAL010071847.1 coordinate 13,980, forward strand.
TGGGGAATGTGGCCTTGTACACAATAATCATGCTCCCTGCACCCCATTTTTTCCCGTGAAAATTTTAGACATTTCTAATTTTGGGGGTTGAGCGCCATTAAAAATTTTTAAAGAGAAGCTTGTGAAAATGTGAACACGGAAAAGCTCTGCAAAATATTGATTTACTGCCTCACTTCAACGGCAAAACCTCTCAGTCTGGCATTAGCCACGCTCTAATTCCTGGAGTCCTGGGCTTTCCTCACCTCCCTTTCTGAAGTAAGATCTCATCTTTATGTAGCATATGTAAAACCGGTCAGGGGATAATGCCCAAAATTAAATTTTCTGCAAATAAAAACAGTTTTTAAATTTTATAAAGGCATACAGTCCTTAAATTTATGCATTCTGTGACGAATGTAGGGTGATATATATTAGATTTAGTTGACGCAGATGCTTTATGGTTTTTTTGCACTGTTAAGTACACCCATTCGGTTGAAGGGGTAAAAATTCTGTAATTTAAAGCTTATTTTTACCCGCAACCCTTACTTTCGTTATATTTCATTGGAAAAGTAAAAATTCAGAACACTAACAATTTAAAGGTGCGGTATACACAGGTGCCAGGTGAACATTTGCACCTGGAAATTTGGGAGTTGTGGATTCAGTACGTTAACCTACCAGTGGTGCTTTTGGGAGGGTAGTGGTCATTAACAAAAATCAATAGACTCTTTGGCTTGGGGTTTACTAGGCTTTATTTCAATGCTTCTGTTAATTGAACACAATACAGTTCACATCACAGAAACATACTACATAATCAAAACATCCTTTTTATTTTTCCCAAATACATTCAGCAATTTCTCCTGTTTGAAGTCTGCTCAGATCCTGCCTGGGGTCAGCAGCCCAATACCGTAGACTAAGCTACCAAAGTAAGCTTTTCCCAGGTGGCAATAGTCTGTATACTAGTCTTCTGCCCCTTTCTCTTTCCTCCTTCAGGACAGTTCCCCAATCTGTCTAGAGATGGGCGAATTTCTCAAAAATTCGGTTCGGTCACTTCGACGAATTTCCCGACAAAAAAAAATTCGAACCGAATTCTTCGGGGCAAATCGCTTAAAAAAAACCATTTCCAGGCTGCCCAAGCCCGCAGGGTGCTGTAAACTTGTGCCGTTTTTAAAAGCAAGGACTTGGTTTGGTCTTCAACAATTTGTGTTTTAGTATGAACGCACTTGACGCCGCCCCTCTTAGAATCGCTTACATTAAAATTTTTCCGGGGACTTAAGAGGGGGAAAACTGACCAAAAAATGAAGGGGGGGGTGTAGCCTGATAAAGTCATTGCGCGAACTGGAAAAAAAAAAACTGGGGCTCAGGTGGCAACATATGACAGAGGTGGAGGTGACGGCGGCAGCCACGGGCAGC
>JAODAL010071848.1:0-15364 GCA_025379985.1 Phyllomedusa bahiana
CCAAAGTGGCTAAAGGGGTAATGCTTTTTTTTTTTGGGGGGCTTTTTTCTGTGACAGGGCATTACTAGGGGCCCTTTTTCAAAAAAAATGTTGTTTCTAACAACATTTTTTCTTCCAATTGTCTAAAGTGGCTCAAGGGTCTGCTTTAAATTTTTGGGGGCTTTTTGTGTGACATGCAGTATATAAGGTCCTTTTCTAAAAATGTTGTTTCAAAACGACATTTTTCTTCACAATTGTCCAAAGAGGCTAAAGGGGTATGTTTTAAAATTTTTGGGGGCATTTTGTGGGACATGCAGCATACACAGGCCTATTCTAAAAAAGTTGTTTCTAACGACTTTTTGTTTTTCACAATTGTCCAAAGGGGGCTAAAGGGTCATGCTTTAAATTTTTGGGGGAATTTTGCTGTGAAAGAGCTATAACAGGTCCTTTTCAAAAAAATGTTGTTTTAACAGAATTGTTCTTCACAATTGCCAAAGTGGCTCAAGAGTCATGTTTAAATTTTTTGGGGGCTTTTTGCTGTGAATAGCTATACACGGCCCTATTCTAAAAAATGTTGTTTTAACAGACATTTGTTCTTCAAAATTTGCCCAAAAGTGGCTCAAGGTTTCAGCTTTAAATTTTTTGGGGGGCATTTTGCTGGACAGCAGTTTAACTAGAGGTCCTTTCTAAAAAATGTTTTTTTCTAACGACTTTTGTTCTTCACAATTTTTCAAAGTGGCTCAAGGGTCATGCTTTGAATTTTTGGGGCTTTTTTCTTGACAAGCTATATACAGGTCCATTCAAAAAATGTTGTTTCTAACAGCATTGTTTTCAAAAATTGCAAGAGGGGTTAAGGGTGAGGTGCGTCAAAAACGGGAAATAGGTAGGACATGTTAAGGACACTTTTTGAAAAATGACTTGTATTTGCAAGATCTTTAACTAGCTATCAATCCCTGAAGTGAAAACCCTTTTAATACAATAAAAAAAAAGAGAAACAAAGAAAAAGAATGGGGGTTTTCCACCCATTTTAAAAAATGTGTTTTTAAAATTTAAATACAAAAAAAACTTGCATGTACAAAATAGCTGTTAAAAAATTTCCTTGAATTGTAAAAGGGGGTACAGGAAAACTTGACAGTTGTAGGTTATTCGGGAAATGGGAGTATGGAGCAGGACAGAGAACAAAGTACAGAGACCATTTTCCTCCAGCAGTTGAGTAAAATGAGAAAAAAAACCAAAGATAAAGGGCCCCTGGGGTAACGGAGCTTTAAAAACCACCATTTTTTCCAGTGAAGTCAATTTGGTTTTCCACATCATACGGGGGACAACGTACCCAGGTTTTGCTGTGTAGAGGGGGGGTGGAGTTCTCACCTTCCGCTTCCGATTTGTTCAGCACGAAGTTTTCGTTGCTGGTATAGGCTTTTAAAACCTGCGTGTTAAAGAGACGGACGCCCCCGGGGCTCTCACCCACCCCTGTAACCCCGGCCCGGGTCTGCGTGGCCAGGACATTTTAAGTCAAAGTCCCTGAAACTAAAATGGTGGTTGAAAGACTCCTTTTTTTCCCCCTTTTTAAAAAGTGGGGGTCATGCAGGTTTGGGCCCCCCCTGCTTGGCCCAGGCAGGATATTCAATGTCCAGTTTAAGTAAGAGATGGGGTTTAAATCATACTGCTTTTGGCCCTTTTCAATTTGTGGGTGATGCAGGTTTTTAAGGGGTCAGGTGTGGTACAAGACAGGGGAAATGAATGGTCTGTGACTTTTTTTTTGTGACTTTTTTAACTAAGGTGTTTCCTAAGAGTAGCACGTTCATTTGATGTTGTGGATGTTTTTAATTTCAGCTTCTCCCGCCTTGTTTTGGGTGAAATTGAAGGTGTTGTTGCTCTCCCCCCGACTTTAAGGTCATCGTCATAATCGACGCTCCTATCGAAAAACCTTTTCGATACGGCCGATATGACTATCGATCGATTCGATAGCCAACGCAATCCTCAACACAGTTATGAATTATCTACAGGTAAAAAAGTTTTTTGGCGGTGAAAAAAAAGTTTCTTTTTGTGACCAAAACAAGAACAAAAATTTAAATTTAAACCCCCCGGGTGAAAAGCACAAAAGAATTGAGCAACCAAAATTACCAGCTTTGTAGCGTGTTAAAATGGCGTGTATTTTACGGTACACAACAACAGAAAAACATGTAATTAACCTTCAGTTACGAATTATGCTACAGGTAAAATGTCTTTTTGGCGGTGAAAAAGAACGTTTCTTTTAGTGACCATAACAGCAGAACAACGCTTAATTAACCCTTGGATGTAAATTGCGCAAAAGAATTGAACAACCAAAAATTACCAGCTTCGTAGCGTGTTAAAATGGCGTGTATTTTACGGTACACAACAACAGAAAAACTTGTAATTAATTAACCTTCGGTTATGAATTGTGCTACAGGTAAAATGTCTTTTTTGGCGGTGAAAAAGAACGTTTCTTTTAGTAACCACAATGGCAGAACAACGCTTAATTAACCCCTGGATGTAAATTGCGCAAATGAATTGAGCAACCAAAAATTACCAGCTTTGTAGCGTGTTAAAATGGCGTGTGTTTTACGGTACACAACAACAAAAAAACTTGTAATTAACTTTCGGTTATTAATTATGCTACAGTAAAAATTTATTTTTTTGGTGGTGAAAAAGAAAGTTTCTTTTAGTGACTACAACAGCAGAACAACGCTTAATTAACCCCCAGATGTAAATTGCGCAAAAAAAAATGAGCAACCAAAAATTAAGTGGTATTTGGATTGTAAAAACGCTGTTTCTTTAAATGAATACAACATGAACAGGCTTAGATAACCCTTGGATATTCAATGTGCTGTGAGCAGATAGCATTAAAATGTATATGCAGCTGCATTGGATGTACACTGGACTTCAGTTCCAATACCCCACAAAATCAGAATTAGAACGTAAGAGAAGCAGTCTCTGGGACAATCTGTGACACACCCCAAAAATCGTTGTATAAAAATGAGTTCTTTAGTAAGAGATATCATAAGCAGCCGTGACAGCACCTTCCCTACTCAGTACAGTGAGAGCGGTATGAGCTCCCAGCGTCGCACCCGGACTTATATAGTGCGGTGACGTCACAGAATCCCACCGGTCTCTGATTGGCTTCATCTCTGCACATGTCATGTAGGCTATGCCCTTCTTACTCCCAGAGTTCTTTGCCCCATGTAACGCCATGTGCTTGCAGCCATTTTATCAATGAAAAGCACACTTCGTTCAAGCGAAGTACCCCAAACTTCGACTTCATTCAGAATGAATTCCACTTCGCCCATCTCTAATCCTAACCCAAAGTTGAATATTTTATTGGTTTGCAAGGGTTAATTTACTGTTCTGAAGCACTTTTCTGCACTTTTTGTCCTAAGGATCTTCTAATCCAATGTCACTTCTGGATGGATGGATTAGGAAACCAAATGTGATCTAGGACAGGAAGAGACACTGAAACATATATGGAAGCGGGTTTAGGATTTTTTTCAACTTCGGGTGAACCAAATAGGAACAGGTTTCAATAACCCTACTTGCCTTCCTCCATACTTTACCCACATTAACAGTTAAGGAGGCACTTTAATTATTTTTTTACCATATTTTTACACAACCTGAATCTGATAAATCATCTCCCTTATACATAGAATCATCTGGAGTCAATCTTGGCCGAGACGACAATAAAGTTTCGCACTTATGTATAAGACCAGAGATTATTTACAAAAAATCATGAAATCAATGTCATTCATATACATTACACAAAGCTATAATAGTGGGCTTTCCAAATTAATGATCCAGGAATGTATATGCAACAAAGCATATCATGACCTACCATTATCAATTAATAAAATTATAAAATAAAAAAAGCAAACCTTTATTAATTCATACAAACATTAAGAAAAACATGTGTAAAATAGATAATTATCACACATAAAATAATAAGTGCTTACACCTCAATGCATCAGTATTAGTGATTAGCGATTACGTCGACTATCATAAGCGGTTCGATAGTCAACATCGTCAATTATCAAGACGATTTCCAATAGTCGATAATAGATTATCGCCGATGACCATTAAAGTCTATGGGAGAGGAACAACACCTTCATTCTTACACCCAAACAGGGCTGGAGAAGCTGGAATTAACATCCACAACAGGAAACTGGATACGTGCTACATCTTAGGCAACACACTTAGGTTATAAAATACACAGAACAAAAGTCACAGACCATTCACTATCCCTGTCTTGTACCACAGCATGACCCTTAAACCTGCATGACCAACAAATTAAAAAGTGCCAGAAGGCAGTATGATTTGAACCATCATTTTACTTGAACTGGACATTGAATATCCCTGTCCGGGGAACGCAGATGACCCTTAAAACCTGCCCCAAACCCCACAAAATTAAAAGTGCCGGAAAAAGGATTTTCAACCACCATTTTATTTGAACTACATTGACATACCTTTCCGGGGCCCCGCAGACCCCCCCAAACCTGCTGACCCCCAGATTTAAAAATGCCAAAAAAGGGAGTCTTTCAACCACCATTTTAGTTTCACGGCATAGACTATCCCTGTCCGACCACGCAGACCCCCAAACCCCTAATGACCCACAATCACAAAGTCCCCGAAAAAGGAGTCTTTCAACCACCTTTTTATTTTGAACGGGACATTGACATACCTGTCCGGGGGAAACCCTACATCTTTTTCAAGTTTTTCCTGAACCTCCCTTGTAAAATTTCGGGGGAATTTTTTGTATCGCTATTTTGTACATCATTTTTCTTATAGTTTAATTCAGAAAACATATTTTTTAAAATAGGATGAATCCACACGTCTTTGTTTCTCTTTTTTTTAATTTTATAAAAAGGGTTTGTCACTACAGGGATTCTACTATGTTAAAGATCTTGCAAAAAACAAGTCATTTTGCAATTTTCCATTAACTTGTTCTACCATTCCTGTTTTTGACAGCACCATGCCCCATAAAATTCAAAAAGACCCTTGAGCCACCTGACCTTGGAAAACAAATGTCGTTAGAAAACCAATTTTTTTTAAATAGGACCTGTAGTATTGTTGCATTTCAAAGCAGCATGATCCCCAAAAAATTAAAAAAATGACTTCTCAGCCACTGTTAAAAAATTTTTTAAGGGAAAAAAATGCCACTTTAAAAACCCCATTTTGTTAAAGGAAAATATTATTGCTGTATTTCACACAAATGAAAAAACCCTGAACAAGAGAAAAAATTAAAATAAAGTGATAAATGGGAATAGGTTTTGTATGAAATTGGTTCTTTTACAGTCCCCCCCACCGCAAAACCAGCAAAATGATCTTTTGAGAAGTGAAATAAAAATTGCAGAAGAAAATTTTCATTTTTAAAAAAATTTTTTTTCAAGAGGACCATGTCTTTTGGAAGAGGAATGTGAAGTAGACCTGCAAAAAATCGTTTTCTTTGGCAATTGGGGCCACAAGATCATCAGAGATCCATGCCTGATTCATCTTAATGAAAGTCAAACATTATCTGTGGAAAGCTGGATGCATTTGTCTGTAATGACTCCTCCAGCTGTGCTGAAGGTCCGCTCAGATATGACGCTGGCTGCTGGGCAGGACAACACCTCTGCGGCGTGGCGAGCGAGCTCGGGCCATTTTTGGATACCCAGAAGTCAATTGGGTCCGGAACACATCCAAAAACATCGGTGTTGAGACGCAAATAGTCGTGCACCATGATCTTAAGCCAGTCTCTGTGTATTGTATGTGTGTCCTGCATTACATGCATTGGTGAGGTGGTAAATAAAGATTGCCAGAGGTCACCCATTAGGCTTCTGCCACATTGCCTGCTGCTGCTGCCGCTACGGCTACTTGGCACTCTACTACTGTCACGTCGCTGACGTTGTTCCACCATGACATTTGAAGAACGTGAAGCAAACACAACAGATGTGTCCAGTTGATCAATCAGCAAGGTCTCCATTTCCTGCATTTTACTCTCTATTTGGGTGGGTGGAAGGAAAGTGCTGAGTTTTGTTTTGTACCAGGGATTCGAGGAGGGTGGCTACCCAGTAACTGTTGTTCATTTTGAAAATTTTTAACCACTGAAGAACAGATTGGCAACCCTGTTCGTTACTGAGATTCACAGGGCCCTAACACAGTGATGACAGGCCTGATGGTCCTGCAACCGACGACCTGCAGGCTTGCGTGTTGTCGCCAACACTGGAAGTAGCACCTTCTCTCATACCTCTACCTCCTACACCCCTCTTTGCTCGCTTACCACCTGCATTTTGCTCCATGTTCAGAAAGATAAAAATGTAAGAAGGTATGGAAGGGACGCCAGAGCAGCAGAAAAGATCTAGGATGACTTTTGACATGTGGAGAGATTACCTGGGCCTCAATGCCACCCTCCATTCCATCCTGAGAAGCAACCATGATGGTGCCAGCAGCCAAGGAGCATCTGCAGATCCTGGCACCTTACCCCCAGGCCAGATATCTGCCAAGCCAGCTCCAGCAAAAGATGTCTACCACAGAGACAAGAGGGACAGAAGTCACCCCCTGCCACCTGGAGCCCCAGGACCCAAACCCAGCGACCTTGACCCCTCCAAGGGGGACTCTGACTTTACCCACTGCTCCTTCTGCAAACACAATAGGGAGGCCCGCAGCTTCTACACTGCCCACAGCCTGAAGGACTTGACTGGCAAGGTGGTGTGCCCAATTCTGAGCAGGTACACCTGCCCCCAGTGTGGGGCATCAGGGGACCAGGCCCACACCAGGAAAATTCTGCCCCTCTTACCAAGGACACCTACACCTCAGTGTACCAGACGCAGTCAGGATCCCTGAGGCCAAGAAGACCAAGTAGATGGCACTGTGATGGGGGCACATGGGATGTGTCTACCCCCTGGAATCCACATGGCATTCAGTGGGTACTGGACTGTGGCTGCTTTAACCCTTGTGATTGCTGGTTTGCACTTTTTCATGTTATGTAAAGTTTTATAAGATTTTATTCTCTCATATAGTGTTATTCATTCGGGCATCATGCCGCCGGGCGGTGCCCACTTGTATTATTATATCGGTTCTGTTGAAATAAAGTTACTCATGTTAAAAAAAAAAAAAAGAAGGTATGGAAGAGTTTTTAACAGTCTCTTATTGAAAGACGGCAAATCACAGCTATTCTTAAATCCCTCTAATTTCGTACAGCCAACTAGGATTAGAAACTGAAATGTTTCTAGCGAATACCTGTGAAATGCGGTCTGGTGGAAGAACCATAAGACAAAATCAACAGTGTTCTTCCTTCAGTCCCAGGGATTTACAACTGTCCAGTAGGACTAGAAATTGATAGTTTTCAACAAACTATCATACAAGTGCGCTATCTGCGCCAAACTGAGATTCAACGAGCGCAATACAAATATTCAGAAGCTACACGGATGAGATATTGCGTTTTTTGCAACAATGACAAACGAGAACAGTTGCTACAACATTTTTCTATCAGAATTGTCGTACAACGTGGCTATTTGAAAAAAAACTAGGGCCGCACCACATGCAATACAGCTATTTAAAAGTTATACGGATAACAAACGGTGGTTTTTGCACCAATGAAATACACCAACAGTAACTACAAAATTTCTGTATTCAAACTTAAGTACAAGGTGGCTCTTTGAACATAACTGGGCCGCACCAAAGTAAAAAAAAAAAACACCTATTTGAAATGTAATGTTCTATGAGCAACAAAAAATGTCTTAGACCTAGAAAGTTTTCATAAAAGAGACCCTTGATCTGGAAAGTACATAGATACAAATAATTAACCCCTTACAGCTACAGCCAGTGATTTCCCTGACAGAGCCCCAATTTTAAATCTATTTATATATTTTTGAAAGTTATGTGAGAATAACTTATTGATACTTTTACCTATTAATGCGATTCAGACATTGTGCTGTACGTTAGTAATAAATTTTGGTCTGTTCAATTCTTGTTTATTTGTGAAAAATATCAAAATGTCATGAAAATGTCGAAAAATTTGCCATTTTCAAAGTTCAAAAATGTCTGCGTGTAAGACAGTTATTCCATACAAAAAAGTTTATAATTAGCATCTACCATATGTCTGCTTTAGGTTGGCATCATTTTTAAATATCTTTTTATTTTTTTACGAGATTAGGGGGATTATTTTGTTCAGTTCTGACATGGCTTTGAAGGGCCTGCATACAAGATACTCCCATAAATTACTCCACCTAAGAAACTATACCTTTTAAAGTATTCAAAACAGCATTTAGAAAGTTTATCAACCCATTAGGTGTTTTACAGAAATTAAAGTAATGTGGAGGGGATTTTTCAAAATTTCAGTTTTTATTTCCATTATTCACTGGAACACGGTATATGTGGTCAGGGAAATGCAACTCAACATCAATCCCCCCAATTTTACAGTTTTTAGAGATGTCCTATATGTGGCCCTCTTGCACTATTTGACTTAACCACAAGTAGGAGGAGCGCCTACTGGACTTTGAGGTCTCATTTTCATTACAATTGTCTTTGGGTGCCATTACAGATTTGCAAGCACCCTAAGGTGCTTAAACTTAATAAACACCCTAAAAAATCCAGATTGGAAACTACCTCCCTTATGGAATATATCCAGGGGTGCAGGGAGTATATCAACCCCACAGGTCTTTCACAAATGTTTTAGCGTTAAGCTTGGAAATTGAACATTTTAATTTTTTTTTTGGAACACAGATTTTGGTAGGGTGCATTTACAAAGCCTCTGAAGTACCAGAACAGGTGAAACTTTCCAGGAGTTACCCCCTCTTGTATTTAACACCCCTCATGGATTTCATCTAGTGGTGTATTGTGTATTTTGTGCTCACAGGTGTTGCATAGTTTTTTTTTTAGCAATGGCCCATCAAACTGGGGAGCGGGTATTGGGGGGGGGGGGACAGTTCCAAAATTGTTTTTTGGGCTTTATTTTTAAAGCATTCACCAAGCGGTATAAATGACAGGATAACTTTACTATGTGGTTGGTATAATTGCAATGATATAAATTTGATATAGTTTTTTATGTTTTATTACTTTTACATAACAGATATGGGTTTGTAAAACAAATGCGTTTTTATGTCGTTATAGTCTGACAGCCATAACTTTTTTATTTTTCAATAAATGGAGCTAAATAATGGCCTGTTTTTTGCGGGATGAGTTCCCCTTTGTATTGGTACTATTACGTGGTTCATGTGACGCTTTTGACATTTTTTTATCAAAGTTTTTTTGAGTTGTTTTGAACAAAATACAGCAATCCTGGTAGTGTTTTTTATTTTTTACCGCGGTCACCATGCAGTAAAAATTACATGTTAACTTTATTCAGCACATCGATATGATTACAGAGATTCCAAATTTGTATTTTTCTTTTATGTTTTACTGCTTTCACACAATAAAAGCATTTTATTCAAAATAGATAACATGTTTTTGCATCACCATGAGCCGTAGCTTTTTTATTTTTCTGTGTATGGAGATGTGCAGGGGCTTATTTATTGCAGGATGAGTTGCCTATTTTTGGTATAATTATTGGGGGGACAAAGCTTTTTTGAATGCTCATTGCCAATCAGTCAAAACATAACAGTTCTTTCCAAAATAACTCTAATAAAGTGATCTAACTAAGTTATGATAACTATAAAACTAGACAAAATAAAATAATATAAAGTTAATATCAAACTATATAATATACAAAAACATAACATTAAATAAAATAAATATAAAATTAAATAATATAAAATTATATAAAGTCAAATTCTAAAACCAATACAGCATCTACCATAAATCCTGTTCCCAATCGGGTATTTACGGAGTTATCATAGTATTATCAGTGATCACACACATATCACAGCAGGCTACAAATTATATAATAGCTGTAACAATAGCCTGTCAGTGAATAGAAAATATCATAATGATCTTGCTTGGTGCACCTTAAGGGCATGTCCCCACGGCACGGGTCTTCGGCCGGTTTTTCAGGCGGTTTGCGGTTTTTCAGACCGCCTGAAAAACCGGCCGAAAATGAGCACAATTGTGCTCTATGGAAAACCCGTGCAGCAGTCCCCACTGCACGAGTTTTCCGCCCAGCGGTTTAGTCACCGGCGGACCGGTGACAAAACATTGAACATGCACAATCCCCGTCCGGTTTCCGGACGGAAGATGTGCATCTCAATGGGTGGGTGGAGGGCTGTTCTCCGTTCATCGCGGAGAAAAGCCGTCCCCCCCCGCCCCTGTGAGGACGGCCGCAAAACAGGACAAATACCGGCCGGCAAACCGGACGGTATTTGTCCTGTGCCGTGTGAACGGCCCCTAAGTTCCCAGCAGGACATCAGGAGTTGGTTACTGCCATATATGGAACATAGACTGAGAGCAAGAAAATAACATTTCAATAGTGATCAACATCTGATTAACATTTGTTTCATTTCATTTAGTAAAAACAAAAAATAAAAAAATTTGAACAAAAAGATCTTCCTAAAATTTTTAAACATATAAACTCCTGACCTACATTTGGATGAATGAAAATTTAATTGCAATCTAAAAGTATAAAAACATATATTTCTTAAGATTTTAATCAGAAAAAACTATGGGTGATATCTATGTATATTTGGTGCCTACACAAAGCTTATAAATAGATATAGAGGAGTTTATAAAACAGTATGAATCAAAGTATTATGCGCCAAACATTTTAATGCATAGAATGTTATGTGCCAAACTTTGTATGGCAGTTTCGCACCAAACTTTGGCGCATTCAGAAGTGTCGTATCTTGTGCAGACTGCACCAAGTTTGACTGTTCACAAATCCATAAAACAGTGAACTGACATTTATTTGCCGCAATACTTCATAGATATCATCCTAAAAATTTTAACAAAATATTATTATTGACATAATTATTTTTTCATTAGAAATTCAACTCAATGAACTGCAGTAGTGTCTATAGAATAGAGAAGAAGAAGCGATTAGGGTAAGTTCACATGGCTCTTTTTCACGCTGATTTCAGTGCTGTTTTCAGAGCATTTCCTAGTCCAAAACAGGGGCAAAAAATTCTCCAAAATGCTCCCAGTTAATTTTCATTGACTCCTATGTAAAACAGCATTGTAGTTCATACAAGACGAGTTTGTTCTGTAAATTTTCAGTGCTTCTTTGGATGCTATTTGGGGTGCTGAAAAAGAAGGGTTTTCAAAAAGAAAACAGTATTGGAAAACCTAGTTGAAAACCTGATCAAATCCTCGCAAAACTTTATCTGAAAAGTGCTGTACTGCAGCACTTTTCAGACAAGATTTTGACGCTTATTTGGCGAATTCAGCATCTAAATCAGCTGTGTGAACATAGCCTTAGAATACAAATGTAACTAGAGAAGAATGGAAGCTTATAAACGTCAATCATACTTTTAAATGTTTCTCTTTCTACTACATCACAATGCTCTCCCTTCTACAGAACTGTCAATGCAGTTTATTGAGTTGAATTTGTAATGAAAAAATGATTATGCTAATTAAAAATTTTTTTTTTCAGATTTTTTTACTTTTATTTTTTTTTTTTCTAATTAAAATGTTATGAAATATATCTTTTTATACTTTGAAATTATAATAACATTTTTATTAGTGTTGAGCGATTATTATCGACAAAGTTAAAAATGGGCACATTTTTTTTATGTTGATCGAAATTTTTTGATCATGCGATAATTTAGGTTAAAACTGTGCATCATCTTTTAAAAGACGCGCCTTTTTGGGAGCTTCCTGTCATTTTGCCGGGCCACAAACAGTTTTACAGAAAGAGCAGGGGAATGTGTGTGCGACTCATACGGGATTTAGGGTTCGTTTTGGCTGGAAAAATCACTGCCCTCTTTTTTACATAGAACAACGTTTCCCTGTTCAGCCTCAGTGCCCCCTCCCGTCTCAGACAAAGGGACTTTTCGCTCTGCTTGTGTCCAAACAGCTCATCGAAATTATTATATTTCTTCACAGAGAAACCTCTACTATTAGCTGTGATCCTTCAATTTATTAGTTTAGAGTTTGGGAAAATTTTTTATGAGTTAGGTAGAGAATTTTAAAGGGAGATCCCCCGCTTTAAATCACGGGGGGGAAGCGGAGGGGGGGCCCCCCGCGGGCGAACCAGACAAGCTCTATAAAGAAACTGGAAAAAGTTCCCCAAAGACTTGTTAGACATTTGCACGCAATACTTTATTATTAACAATTTTCATTTAAATTTTCCTGCATATTGGGCAGCCTGAACTTATAGGAACACAAAATTTTCTAGTAACTCAGGTCTCTTTTTTAGGGCAAAACTCCACTTTTATTACATATACTTTTTAGATAGGTTTTCATTTTCAATTTTTTGCCCATTCCACCTTTTTTTTGAATATCCACCTTGCACTTAAATTTGAATCCAGCAATTTTATAGTCACCAAGGTAAATTGAAAAAGGGGCCAAAAATACTTTATTATACAATACATAACAGATACTGTTTTTTTTGACTTTGGCGCACTACAGCTTTGTTATTAGGGACTTGCACTTAAATCGAATCCCGCAATTTTTTAGTCACCACAGGTAATTGAAAGGTGCAAAAATAAACTTTTATTATACGAATAAAACAGATACGTGTTTTTTTTACTTTGGGGCCCCTACAGCTTTGTTCATTAGGGAGCTTGCACTTAAAAAATGAATACGCAAAATTTTTTTTTCACCACGGTAATTTAAAGGTCAAAAATTTGTATTATACGAATACATAAAAGATACTGTTTTTTTTTGTTTTTGGGGCCACACAGCTTTGTTTTATTTAGGCAGCTTGCACTTAAAATTTTTTAATCCAGCAATTTTATAGTCACCACAGGTGAAAATTTAAAGGTGCCAAAAATTCTTTATTATACGAAATACATAACAGATATGTTTTTTTTCTTTCGCACTACAGCTTTGTTCATTGAGGCACTTGCACTAAATTTGAATACAGAATTTTATAGTCCCCCCCAGGTGAATTGTTAGGGGCCAAAAATACCTTGTATTATTCGAATACATTTCAATACGGTTTTTTTCACTTTGGCGCAGGCCAGCTTTGTTATAATCAAATTTGGGAGTTAAATTTTAATCCCAGCAATTTTGTATCACCCAGGGGAATTGATAGGTGCCCAAAAATACCTTTTATTTTCCAATACATTTTAGATACTGTTTTTTTCACTTTTGGGGCAGGGCCAGCTTTGTTGATAATCACTTTACAGTTTAAAATTTGAATCCAGCAATTTTAAGTCACCACAGTGAATTGAAAGGTCCAAAAATACTTTATTATCGAATACATAACAGAAGTTTTTTTTTGACTTTTGGGGCACACAGCTTTGTTCATTGAGGGAGCTTGCACTTAAATCTAACCACAATTTTTTTAGTCACCAAAGTAATTGAAAGGTGCCAAAAATATCTTGTATTTTACGAAACATAACAGATACTTTTTTTTTACTTTGGCGCACTACAGCTTTGTTCATTGAGGCACTGCACTTAAATCTGAATACGCAATTTTTTTTTTCACCACAGGGAAATTTAAAAGGGGCCAAAAATATCTTGTATTATACGAATACATAACAGATACGGGTTTTTTTTGACTTTTTGGGGGCACCACTTCGTTTATTAGGCAGCTTGCACTTAAATTTGAATCCAGCAATTTTATAGTCAATACAGGTGAATTGAAAGGTGGCCAAAAAAAATCTGTATTATACGAAAACATAAAAGAACGGTTTTTTGACTTTGGGCGCACTACAGATTTGATCATTGAGGCAGCTTGCACTTAAATTTGAATACAGCAGTTTTATAGTCACCACAGGTGAATTGATAGGTGCCAAAAATACCTTGTATTATTCGAATACATTTCAGATACGTGTTTTTTCACTTTGGCGCAGGCCAGTTTTGTTGATAGATCTACTTTGCAGTTAAATTTGAATACAGCAATTTTGTAGTCACCACAGGTGAATTGATAGGTGCCAAAAATACCTTTTATTATCCGAATACATTTCAGATACGTGTTTTCTCATAGTTACATAGTTACATAGTTACATAGTTAGTAGGTTGAAAGAAGACACATGTCCATCGAGTTCAACCAAGGGTGGGGAAAAATGTGGGTGAGGGAGAGAGACAAGGACTTAAAGCCCAGGCTCTCCACTGGTTAATGCCCCGAAACCCACAGGTGACCCCATTCCATCCCACCTTGTCCAGTCTATCTCTCCAGCTATCATCTCTCACCTTACCGCAATCTTTAACCTTTCTCTCTCTACTGGGATCTTCCCATCCTCTTTTAAACACGCCTCATAACCCCTTTACTTAAAAAGCCCTGTCTGGACACTTCCTGTAATTCTAACTACCGACCAGTCTCTAACCTGCCCTTCATCTCTAAACTCCTGGAACGCTTGGTCTACTCCCGTTTAATCCGCTATCTCTCTACTAACTCACTTCTCGATCCTCTACAATCCGTTTTCCCGCACCCTGCACCCACAGAAACTGCTCTAGTTAAAGTCTCTAATGATCTCCTCACTGCCAAATCACAGGGCAAATACTCATTGCTGCTTCTCCTGGATCTCTCTCTGCAGCATTTGACACTGTGGATCACCACCTTCTCCTCACCATGCTCAGCACCATTGGCATCCAGGACACCGCTCTCGCTTGGTTCTCTTCCTACCTCTCTGACCGCTCCTTCAGTGTCTCATTTGCTGTTCTACCTCCTCTCCTCTTCCTCTTGCTGTCGGGGTTCCTCAGGGATCAGTTCTAGGTCCTCTCCTTTTTTCACTTTACACATCCCCCATTGGACAAACCATCAGCAGATTTGGCTTCCTATACCATCTCTTTGCTGATGTCACCAATTTATACACCTCCTCCCGAGACATCACTCCTGCCCTGATACAAAACACCAGTGACTGTCCTGTCCGCTGTCTCTGACATCATGTCCCTCTCTCCATCTGAAACTAAACCTCACTAAAACCGAACTTCTTGTCTTTCCACCATCTTCTAACCACCCTACCCTGCTAATCTCGGTCTCAGGTGTGGCACCACCATAACTCCTAGGCAGCAGGCCCGCTGTCTTGGGGTAATACTAGATTCTAATCTGTCCTCACCCCTTATATCCAATCCCTTGCCCGCTCCTGTCATCTGCACCTCAAGAACATCTCCAAAATCCGTACTTTTCTCACTGTGGAAACAGCTCAAACCCTCATTGTTGCTCTTATTCACTCTCGTCTTGACTACTGCAACTCCTTGCTTATCGGTCCTCCCTCTCTGCAAACTCTCCCCTCTGCAATCTGTTTCTGAATGCAGCAGCCAGGCTTGTCTTTCTCTTTCCCGCCGCTATTTCTGATGCCTCTACCCTGTGTCAGGGCATGCACTGGTGCCATCCATACAGAATAAAAAAACCCCCCAA
>JAODAL010071849.1:0-15364 GCA_025379985.1 Phyllomedusa bahiana
AAACATGCCCAACACCTTCCTTTTCGGACATGATTCTCTTTAATCACAGTAAATTTATATTCCAATAAACTTTTTAATCACTACTATCTTATCACCACATGATGTTAATTGGCGGTCGCTAAGAGATAAGTTTAAAAATTTTTCATTACGTATGAAGCATTAGCTGAATGACAAATTCCAAGCCCCTTGTATTATCTGGGGGAGGAGAAGCCCTTTGACTTTCTTGCTTCAGCAACAATGCATCTGTCCAAGGAAAGCTGTTGAGAGATTTCTGATACTTCGAAAAGGATTTATAGCAGTAAAAGCATTTTTAACAAACATCTGATGACTTAAAAGAATGTAATGATGAAACAGACTTTTGATGTTTTTTCCTTAAATTACCAACTTGACAGTACTTGGAAGTCTTGATCCTGCTCTTCCAACCAATGTCAGACATTTGTAGTGATGTGACATGTTGCATTGTCTTGCTAAAAGATCACATCCACTCTAGGGAAGGCAATCAGGATGTATAGTTTTTTGGACTGAAATGATGATCCATACTGAAAATGGGTTAGTCCCTTTTTAACAGGATGATGGGCCCCAGAAAATTACCCCAAAACATTCCCCAACCCAAAAGCTGCACCCACACCACAAATGCAAAATACTCGCCCCAAATCTAATTCTAAAACGCTTTGTCCAAGTATTTTGATTTTGTTTACAATGTGGATTTTTGGTAGTTTTTTTTCCGCCAAATTTACCATCAGAAAACGAGTCCCATTTATTTCTATGGGGTGTTGGACGCGGATCTGACATAGAAATGTTTGGGACCCATTTTTTTAACTAAAATACAGTAGAAAGAGTGAACATATTTCAAGTGTTTTAAAAACATTGGTTTTGAAATCCAACCTCAAGAAAATCCAGTTCATGTGGACTACAACTTGGATTTTCAATTGAGGTCTCTGGGGATGCTTTTACAGTCAGATTTTTACATTCTTTAAAACCTGAACCTGGGTAAAAATCCATCTGTAAATGCTTGTCCTGCAGATGGGCCCTAATGCGGCCACTACCAGCTTGTGTTCTTCCGGCTATGCTTGCAAAATGTTTGTTTTCTGATGTTTTTTGCCTGAAATGCCATCTATACGTTTAATGAAACAGAAAACCCCAACTCGGGAAAGGGGAACTCTTGACAAGTTAAAATTTCCAATTCTGATACTACTATGATAATTAAAGTCTTTTCTGTCAATGCAGCTTTGTTAGCAGAGGTGCAGAGATCATTGGACTGCTTTGGAGTCATATTGTTTGCTGAACTGTTGCTTTAAACAAACATCTGGTAGCCGCCTGGTTCATCTCCATTGTAGTGTGTCAATCCATGCACCTTCACCTCTCAAAAATCCATGGCCCAGTTTTTTTCCCCACACTTTTCCTCTTTTGCCATTGTCATTCCAAAAAATTTTTCACACAGCACACAAGAACAGTTCACAAACTGCGCAGTTGCAGAAATATTACTACCCTTGACCTGAAAGACAATAATTATCCCCTCTTGCAACTCAGATAAATCGCCCTTTTTTTCCCCTTTACACCCGGGGGGATAATATATTGCGGGAAGACTTTCCACCCCTTTATAAGCCCATCAAGCCAGCACATGACTTCCTTCATGAGCTACATACTGAGTTGCCAGTCACAATTTTTTGAAGGGATTGTAATAATATTTACCCAGTTATAGGAGCAAGAGACTAGTAGTTTGGAATCATGTTAGGCCCCACTCACATTGCCATTTTGTAGCTCCATTGCAGGTATCCATTGGGATAGTGTGAAAAAAACAAATTTCCACATATACCATGATAGAGCCATAGGAAACAACGGGGCAAATGTAGCTTGCATTCCATTGACTGGTGTTTATGATTGTTTTTAAGTATGTATTGATTGTTTGGTCTTGGGTCTAGAATAAAGGTTATATTATTTGTATGAACTAATGTTCTGTACATTTTAGATGGACCTTTTTTATATAATCTTAATTTCAGCATTAACATGTGCTCCACTGAAAGTTTAATATATACTTTTTTATACACTATCTTTTAGCATATCATCCGATGTGAAAGTAATTTCAATACAATATCATCAAGTGTGAAATATAGTGAACTAAATTTAGATGGTAATACAACAGGGAGCACAATATATGTCCACCAGGGTGCAAAAAGATGTGATGTCATACACAATACAAACTATAATATGTACCGTATTTTTTGGACTATAAGACACGCTTTTTCTCCCCCAAATTTGGGGGGGGGGGGAAACCAGCAGTGTGTCTGAATATACTGGTGGTGCAGTACAGGTGGCAGCTGCTCAATGTTTAAATCAAGTTTAAATCACCCTCTTTTGCCATTTTACAAATGAAAAATTCCACATTTTGATAAACCCACGGGCCGAAAAGTCCAATCTATTAAAATATAATATCATTTACCCTGTATGCTGTACAACGTAGAAAAAAATTTAAAAACGCCAAAATTGTTGCCTTTTGGTCATTTCATATCCTCAAAAAATTGCAATAAAAAGTGATCAAAAATTTGCATGTACCCAAAATGGACCAATAAAAACACAATTCAGCCAACATTTTTGCTTCAAATTATTTTTTTCTATTTTCCCTACCTGAAACCTAGGTGTGTCTTATGGTCTGATGCATCTTATTGTCTGAAAAATATGGTATGTATGCACCTGAAACCGTTACAACCAAAGACTTGTCTGTTCAGGTAATACTTGAATTCTCCTACTAAATAATAATGATGCAGCTTATTTTTTTAAGAACTTTGCATTGTGCTATTCCTCAGGAAATAGACCACTCATAAAAGGTAGGAATATTTGGCTTTTGTGTGAAATTTCAGTATAAAATATCTTGAATATGTTTTAAATTAACTAAATCAGACCATCTCTTCCCTTTAGATGCACATGTCCAACTGTTTAGTGTTTTACTACTTTTTGCACAACTTGCTGATCTCTCACAAGGAACTTAATGGTAAAATTCACAACAGGTGTTTAATTTCTGAATCGCACAATAAATTTAGGAGATCAATTTGAAGTGGAATTTATACAGTTCTCCTCATCATGCTATTCAAATTTTATATCATAAGACCAAGGCAACACCTTACAATTGATCAATAGTACCTCGCCATTGTGAGGCTTCAAGCAGAATGTGGAAGTGGCCACTGAGCTTAGAGTGTCATTAGCAGATTACAACAGAGATAATGAGAGACTGGAAGAGTCACAGAAAGGCAAAGAAGTGAATGTCCTTTGGCTCCATTACACACTGATGACCGCTTCATTGTAACCAATGCCATGCAGAACCGGATGATTAATGCTCTACAACTCCAGGCACATTTAAGGGAGGTGAGAGGCAAACAAGTATCACATCACATCATTAATAACTGGTTACATCAGCGTGGTCTGCGTGCTAGATGACCAGCAAGGGTACCTTACCTGGCTGAGGCATAGCGCTCTGCTTTATTGCTCCAGCATCATTGGCAGCCATCAATTCTGCTCAGAGTGAATCGACTTTCATCACTGAACAGTACTGACAATCACTGGTCCCTTGTCCAGCACTCTGGCCCATGAAAAACTATGATGCCTGTGCCTGGTGGTGTGGTCAGGTAATTTGACACGCAGACCACGCTGATGTAACAAGTTATTAATGGTCTGATGTGACACTTGGTGTCTGTCACCTCCCTCAAACATGCCTGGAGTTTTTGCGGTATTTATCAACGGTTCCCCCAGGGGATTGTTTTAAAATTGAAGCCATTTATCATTTTGTTTATGGAGCCAAAGGACGTCCACTTTTTTTGCCTTTTTGTTTACCCCTTCCAGTCTCCTTGGGGATCTCCTTGCAACCTTAAATGACCTCTGGAAAACTCTAAACTCATGGCCACCTTTTACTGAGAGCATCCTTTCTCAAAAACCCACAAAAGCGAGGTACGTTTATTCCCAAATTTTAAGGGGTTTTTCTTGGTCTCATAATTTTCAAAAGGGGAACAGCATGAAAGGAGGCTTTTTAAAACCCAATTCAAAAATTGATCCCCTAAAAATTTTTTTTGTTGACAATTCGGTCAAAAACCTGTTTGGGGAAATTTTTCCTTTGATAAAGAGACCCGCAATTTTTTGGGGAAAAAGTACTGAAACAAGAAAAATTTTGGAAAATGTGGGTTCCTAAAGTTTAAAAAATGGTCCCCATTTGTTCATTTTTAACAATTTTTCAAGAAAACTAATTTCAACCTAAAATTCCCAACCCGAAACCCAAACACCCAAATTTTCTGTGACTAGTGTATGTGAAGAAATTAACAAGTGGATGTTATCATTCTCCTTGTTGGTGTCTTCTATCACCTAGTATATATATAATGTATATATATAAACCTTTTAAGGGTGATTAAAACAATGGCACTTTACTGCTGCAGTTAAAGGGGTTGTTCACTACGCATTTGGTAGTTTTTGTGGGTTTGCCAAGCGGAAGCTTGTAATTGGAGCGGGCATGTTTCTCCCCCCCCAGCAGAAAGTATCTTCACCTCGCAGACACGCCCCCCACAGTGCATGTGTGATTCATTCTGTGGACTGGGGGAAAGGGGGAAAATTCTCGGCCTCCGAACAAGCTATGCCACACACAAATAACCAATGCTGCCAAAAAACAATGGCATTTCAGTATTTGCTGTTAGACAAGTCCAAGGAAACATTTCAAGTGAAAGCGAAGTGTAACTCGATAGTGTATATCAAATTTCTTGCTCTTTCTACATACTTTGTAACTAGAATGGGCATTTGACATTCAGGACTCGGGAAAAGATGGGTGATTTTTTTTCCTCTGTCTTGCTCTTTCTCTCTCTCTCTCAGTGATATACAGAATATTACACCTCTGACTTCTACAGATCTGCAGAACAAAACTATATGCTTTATCTGTTTGTATTTACATGGGACTGCACATCGGTCTCACAAGTGGTTTATGTGGGACTGCGCATTTGTCTCAGAAAGTTTTTTTTTGCATGGGACTGCACAGTACAGCTGTGTTCTCTATCTGTGATTTATGTGGGACTGCACATCTGAGTCACAAAAGTGATTTACGTGGGACTGCACAGTACAGTTGTGTTCTCTGTCTGTGATTTACATGGGACTGCGACTCTCCTTTTCTCTCTCTCTCTCTCCTTTAATGTGCTATCCGCGTCTCTGTCCTGTGCACTGCATTTACATACTGTGCGTGTTCCCGTCCGCGACCTGGACGGGACATGCCGCTCAGCCGACAGCCACTAATATGTTAGCTGGACATAACGCGGCCTGGGCTTCAATTCCATTGTTAAGCACACATAAAGCAGCCTGTTCTCATTAGCCATAGCACTTTGCTAATGGTATCCTAGGACAGACATGCTTACATTTTAAGTCACCTTATTTTAAACTATGATCTTTGTAGTGAGACAAGCCCTTTAATGAGCAGCTGCAGCAGCGACCTCTCCTTTGGTCGGAGACAGGTGAGATTTTTATTTTGAAATAAACTGGACAAACCCTTTAACTCTTTGTAAAAACAAGTCAAAAACAGATGGAGAAAAAAGAGGAAACTTTTTTCTCCCATGTTTTGTTAAAGTGAATGGGCCTCTCTGCATCTCTCATCAAGATTCAGGCGATGCACCCAAGCTGCACAACCCATAGCCCTGTCATGTATGTACTGTATAGTGCTGAGAAATCTACAATTACAGTATATGCCATGTTGTTAAAAAATGATGGCACATTGGACATGCTATTATTTGTTTGTGGTTAATTATGGAGGTCAGATGCCGCTCTGTACTGGGTGGATCATGAAAGTCAGAATGTGAAACCTTGTACTGTACGTGGTCTTCATGTCAACATTTTACTCTCTCCAGGAGCCATGAGAAGTAACACATGTACAAACAAGACTTAGTAGGGGACTATTGTGCTGTTCTGGAGGGACTCGCTGCTTTTTTTTTTTTTTACAAAGGACATTTCTAGACTTGTACAACATACAGTTATTTTTGTATACTTAAGTAAATCAGTTATTCAGGATACGATAAGGCTTAAGTAGTAACCATAAAGTCTATAAAAGTCTCTGTTCACACTACAGGCTTGACTTACCTTCACAATAAAGGCACAACAGCTACGATGGTTTATTTTTAAACAGATTATAACAAATCGTAGTTACATAGTTTGTACGGCCAAAAAAAGACAGACATCCATCCAGTTCAGCCTATTATACTAGAGTCCTGATCCAGAGGAGAGTAACCCCGCCTCCCCCCATGAAGTAGAAGCCAATTGTCCTCATTTTAGGGAAAAAATTCCTTCCCAACTTCAATCTGGCATCAGAATAAATCCCTGGATCAACAACCCCTTTCCAGAATCCTGGTCACTATAACTTGTTATATTATTACACAACAGAAATACATCCAGACCCTTTTTCAACTGTGTTAGTGAATTCACCATGACAAGTTCCTCTGGCAGAGAGTTCCACAGTCTCACTGCTCTTACTGTAAGGAATCCTATGTTTATGTAGAAACTTTCTTTCCTCAAGGCATAAAGGATGCCCCTTTGTTCTAGATACAGTCCTGGGTATAAATAGATGGGAGAGATCCCTATATTGACCTTTAATATACAGTGGGGAAAATAAGTATCTGATACACTGGTGAAGTTTTCTCATCTACAAAGAATGGAGAGGTCTGTAATTTTTATCATCGGTACACTTCAACTGTGAGAGACAGAAAAAATAATACAGAAAATCTCATTGTATGATTTTTAAATAATTTATTTGAATTTTATGGCATGAAATAAGCATTTGTTCATCTACCAACCAGCAAGAATTCTGGCTCTCACAGACCCATTAGTTTTTCTTTAAGAAGCCCTCCTACTCTATACTCACTACCTGTATTAATTGCACATGTTTGAACTTGTTGCCTATATAAAAGACACCTGTCAATCACACGTCAAACCCCTCCACCGTGGTCAAGACCAAAGAGCTGTCTAAGAACACCAGGGATAAAATTGTAGATCTGCACAAGGCTGGGATGGGCTACTGGCTAATAGGCAAGTAGCTTGTTGAGAAGGCAATGACTGTAGGCGCAATTATTAGAAAATGTAAGAAACACAAGATGACTGTCAATCTTCCTCGTTCTGAGACTCCATGCAAGATCTCACCTTGTGGGGTAAGGAGGATTCTGAGAAAGGTCAGGAATCAGCCCAGAAGTACACGGAAGGGAGGACCTAGTCAATGACCTGAATAGAGCTGGGACCACAGTCTCAAAGATTAATGTTAATAACACACTACACCATCGTGGATTAAAATGCTGCAGGGTAAGCAAGGACCCCTGCTCATGCCAACACATGTCCAGGCCCATTTGAAGTTCGCCATTGACCATCTGGATAGACCAGAGGAGGCATGGAAGAACGTCAGGTGTCAGATGAGACCAAAATAGAACTTCTGGCATCAACTCCACTCACCGTGTTTTCAGGAAGAAGAAGAAGAATGAGTACAATCCCAAGAACACTGTCCCAACTATGGGGGTTTAAACATCATAATCTGACGGTGCTTTTTTCCAAAGGGGACAGGACAACTCTACCGTATTGAAGGGAGGATGGATTGGGCCATATATCAAGAGATTTTGACTAACAACCTCCTTCCCTCAGTTAAAGCATTGAAGATGGGTCGTGGCTAGGTCTTCCAGCATGAAAATGACCTGAAACACACAACCAGGACAGCTAAGGAGTGACTCCATAAGTAGCATTTCAAAGTCCTGGAATGGCCTAGCCAGTCTCCAGATCTGAACCCAATCGAAAATCATTGGAGGGAGCTGAAACTCAATGTAGCCCAGAGACAGGCCTGAAACCTGAAAGATCTGGAGAAGATCTGTATGGAGGAGTGGGCCAAAATCCCTGCTGCAATGTGTACAAACCTGGTCAAGAACTACAGGACCTTTGTAATTGCAAACAAAGGTTACTGTACCAAATATAAAGTTGTTTTTTTATTGTATCCAATACTTATTTCATGCAATAAAATGCAAATTAATTATTTAATAATACTATAATGTGATTTTCTGGATTATTTTAGATTCTGTCTCTCACAGGTTAAGTGAACCTATGATAAAAATTACAGACCTCTCCATTCTTTGTAGGTGGGAAAACTTACAAAATCACCAGGGCATCAAATACTGATTTCCCCCACTGCATCTATACATATTTATTAGGTCACCCTGAAGCCGTATTACAGTCCACCCAGTCCTTTTATTATTTTTGTTGCCCGCCTTTGTACCTGTTCAAGCTCTACAATGTCTTTCTTGTTGCCTGATGCCCAAAACTATACACAATATTCCATGTGTGGTCTGACCAGGTATCTATGCCCCTTTGAATACACCCCATCATCCTATTTACCTTGGCAGCAGCGGCCTGACACTGGCTGCTATGATTAAGTTTACTGCCCACTAAGATTCCCAAGTCCTTCTCCATGTCACTTTTAGCCAGAGTTTTTCCATTTAACAAGTAATCATGAAATGGATTTTTCCTTTCCATTTTATTATTATTATTATTATTATTATTATTATTGTTTATTTTAAAGTGCCATTAATTCCAGGGTACTGCTCATTCGGGGGGGAGGAGGGTTACACACATAACATATTTCAAACAAATACAATGGTGACAATATGTGACTAAAAACTAGTACAGCGGGAGAGAGGACTCTGCCTGCGAAGGCTTACAATCTACAAGGGAGGAGGAAAGAGAAGAGGAGGTGAAGGGCAGACAGGTTTGTGGAGGGTGTGGTGACAGCAAGGTTATTGTAGGTTATAGGCAAGCCTGAAGAAATGGGTTTTCAGGTTGCTTTTGAAGCTGGTGAAAGTGGAGGTGAGTCTGATGTGTTGAGGCAGTGAGTTCCAGAGTTGGGGGAAGCATGAAAGAAGTCTTGGAGATGGTTGTTTGAGGAGCTGACAAGAGGATAAGAGAAGAAGGTCCTGCGAGGAGCGGAGATTGTGTGAGGGGAAATATCTGGAGATTAAGGCAGAGATGTATAGAGGAGAGAGGTTATGGAGAGCCTTGTAGGTCATGGTTTGTAACTTGAAATTAATTCGCTGGGCAATGGGAAGCCAGTGAAGGGATTGGCAGAGGGGATATGCAGAGGAGTAGCGAGGAGAGAGGTGAATAAGAAGGGCAACATAGTTGAGGATGGATTGAAGAGGAGCATGGGTGCTAGATTGGAGGTCGCAGAGAAGGGTGTTGCAGTAGTAAAGGTGGAAGATGACAAGGGCATGGACCAGCATTTCGTATTATCAGGGTTAAGAAATGAGCTGATTTATGAAATATTTTTCAGGTGGAGGCGGCAGGTGGTGGTAAGGGCTTGGATTTGTGGTTTGAAGGACAAAGTGGAGTCAAGTGTTATACCAAGGTAGCGGACTTGCAGGACCGGTGACAGTGTGGAGCCATTGACTATGATACAGAGATCAGGTGGAGGGATGGATTGGGATGGTGGGAAGATGATGAATTCAGTTTTCTCCACGTTCAGTTTTAGGAGACTGCTTTAAGGCAGTGTAGAATGCACCAGAATGCATGAAGCTGTTCTTCTGCAGGTCATACATACAGGGCAGTGTAGAGCCAATACACAAAGTCTGGCTCAGGCACCCACCTTTACCTGGTCTGGCTGTTCTTCTGTAAGTCATACATAACAGGGCAGTGTAGACCCCAATACCACAAGTCTGGCTCAGGCACACACTTTACCCTGGTCTGGCTGTTCTTCTGCAGGTCATACATACAGGGCAGTGTAGAGCCAATACCACAAGTCGGGCCCCCAGGCCACCACCTTTACCCTGGTCTGGCTGTTCTTCTGCAGGTCATACTTTACAGGGCAGTGTAAAAGCCAATACCACAAGTCTGGCTCAGGCCACCACCTTTAACCCTGGTCTGGCTGTTTTTCTACAGGTCTTTACATACAGGGCAGTTTTAGAGCCAATACCACAAGTTGGCTCAGGCCCCAAACCTTTACCCTGGTCTGGCCTGTTCTTCTGTAAGTCAAACATACAGGGCAGTGTAGAGCCAATACCACAAGTCTGGCTCAGGCCCACCTTTACCTGGTCTGGCTGTTCTTCTAAGGTCATACATACAGGGCAGTGTAGAGCCAATACACAAGTCTGGCTCAGGCCCCAACCTTTTAAAACCCTGGTCTGGCTGTTCTTCTGCAGGTCATACATACAGGGCAGTGTAGAGCCAATACCACAAGTCTGGCTCAGGCACCACCTTTACCCTGGTCTGGCTGTTCTTCTGCAGGTCATACATATAGGGCAGTGTAAAAGCCAATTAACCACAAGTCGGCTCAGGCACCACCTTTAACCTGGTCTGGCTGTTCTTCTGCAGGTCATACATACAGGCACAGTCTAATGCCAATACAACAAGTCTGGCTCAGGCACCACCTTTACCCTGGTCTGGCTGTTCTTCTGCAGGTCATACATACAGGCGCACTGTAGTGCCAATACGACAAGTCTGGCTCAGGCACCACCTTTAACCTGGTCTGGCTGTTCTAACTGTTCTGCGCCTAGGTTTGGCAGCAAAGAATCATAAATATGTCTACTCCTATGAATGTGGTGCAACACCCCCCCTAGACCCAAAA
This sequence comes from Phyllomedusa bahiana, assembly GCA_025379985.1. NCBI lineage: Eukaryota > Metazoa > Chordata > Amphibia > Anura > Hylidae > Phyllomedusa > Phyllomedusa bahiana. Next base: position 10,598 of record JAODAL010071849.1, read on the forward strand.
TCTTGGGCACTAAAAAGTGTCTTTGGTGCATTACAAAGGGATTTATAGCGACAAAGTTTGGAGTGCACCTGTCCCTACATTCTTTTTGGCTCAAAGTAAACCAGAAAACTGGTGCAGCCCTGTTCATACATGATACCCTCAATGTCTGGGACGGAGATATAGAGTTGGGTGTCGTCAGCATACAGGTAGTATTTAAAGCGAAGTGATGCTATGAGCTGACCCAGCATACAGGCCAAGGGTGAAGATAGAGAAGAGTAAGGGACCCAGGACAGACCCCTGGGAAACACCAGCAGAGAGAGAGTGATAGGAGGAGGTGGTGCGGGATGAAGAAAGCTGGGAAAGTCCAATCAGTGAGATATGAGGAGATACAGGAAAGGGCCAAGTCAAATGATGCTGAGGAATGAGAGGATTTGTAGCAGCAGGGAATGGTTGACAGTGTCAAAGGCAGAGGACACGTCTAAGAGGAGAAGGACAGAATAGTGACGTGAGGCTTTAGCAGCAACTATGTCATTGATGGCTATGGTTAGGGCAGTTTCAGTAGAGTGGTGGGATCGGAAACCAGATTGCAACGGGTCAAGAAGAGAGTTGGAGGACGTCAGGATAGATGTGCTGTTCAAGGAGTGTAGAGGCAAATGGAAGCAGTGAGATGGGGTGATAATTGGACAGAGAGGAGGGATCATGAGATGGTTTCTTAAAGATCAGTGTGATTGCAGTGTGTTTAAAGGAAGAAGGGGAGATACCAGAGGTTAACCATAGGTTGAAGAGATGGGCGAGGGCTTGGATAATGACAGCACTAAGGTCTGGGATGAGGTGAGATGGCAGTGGGTCAAGACAAGGTAATGAGGTTGGATTTGGAGAGGAAAGCTTGTCATGAGTGACAGTGGAGAAGCAAGTTAGGGGGGAAGTGCATGGTGCAAGTATACAGGTGTGCGGTTGGGACTGTGCAGGTATAGGGGCTGTGCATAACCTTGTATTTATCCATGTTAAACCTCATTTAATACTTCTCTGCCCAGGCCTGCAACTTATCCAAATCTCTTTGTATTAGAACATTATCCACTATTGTGTTGATTACTTTACAGAGCTTAGTATCATCTGGAAAGATTAATATTCTACTGTGCAAACCATGTGTAAGATCACTAATGAATATATATTAAAGAGAATAGGGCCCAATACTGATCCATGTGGTCCGCACTAGTATGAGTATGTACCATTAATCACCACCCTTTGTTTTCTATCACTGAGCCAGTTACTTACCCACCTGCACACATTTTCCCCAAGTCCAAGCATTCTTATTTTACTTACCAACCTTTTGTGTGGCACAATATCAAATACTTTAGGAAACTCCAGATATATAAAACCGAATGCCTCAACCCCATCCAGTCTAGAACTAACTTCCTCAGAGAAGCTGATGGGATTAGTTTGACAGGACCAAACCTTCATAAGCCCGTGCTGGAACGGCGTTATACATTTATTTTCAGTGAGATACTCCAGGATAGCATCTCTAAGAAAACCTATAAAATTTTACCCACAACAGAGGTTAAACTTACCGGCCTATAGTTTCCTGGATCACTTTTTGTCCCCTTTTTGAATATTGGCACCACATTTTCTATGCGCCAATCATTTGAAACATACCCCGCTACTATACAGTTCATAAATATTAAGAATAGGGGCCTGTCTATCACATTACTTAATTCCCTTAGGACACGGAGGTGTATAAACATAAAGACCGGGGGATTTTCTTTTTTAATTTGCTTAAAGCAGAGCTGCACTTTTTTCTGGGTTAGACAAGAAACATTTAGGGTGAAGTTTACCTTAAAAGCCATTTTTCCCGGCGAGAAAAATATTGTTTAATAGATTTGCTTTTTCCTCATCACCTTCTACAATACCTTCCTCACAACTTTTCAAAGGGCCAACAGTTTAAGCTTTTATCTTTTACTATTTATATACTTCAACAATATTTTGAGGTTAGCTTTACTCTCTTTGGCAATCTGAATTTCTGTCTCCAGCAACATACTGTTCGACAATCCCAGTCTAGCCTGACCTGGACTCCTATTCCCCATGTTACTGGAGCAGTCAGAGCTAGTGTCTTGCTGCAGCAGTGCTATTTCTGTGCTGACATCTCCCTCATCCGCCAATCTTGCAAATTTGTTGGGGTGTACCAGTTCAGGACTAGCCTCCCTGACACTCTTCCCTCTACCCTTCTTTCTGACTGTTACCCAGCTAGCTTCCTCATTTCCTTGCACCTCCATGCTACCATCCTCCCCTGCATCTACCCCAGCGAGTGCTTGCTCAGTGAGCAGCAAACTCATTTCCAAGTAGGCAATGTTTCTCGGTGTAGCAACTTACTTATTTAGATCCATTATCTGGGTTCTAAACACACATCTTACACAGCAGTATGCACCCTCGAACGACTCTGTTCAAGGACTACATACATAGCACAGAATGTGCACCGGACAGCACCAGTGCCAGGACAAGGACTTTTGATGCCCTTGCAAAGTAGGGTCAATGAAGCCCCCAACCCCGCCAAAAAAGCAAAATTTTTTTAAATCCCTGGCCCTAACCTAATGCACACTGCCTGCACCTTCCCCAGCTAAATGGAATGGGGAAAAATGCACAATTCCGACATGCAACAGTGGAGTAAGTAAGGTCTATTAGGATGTATTTACTTAAAATAATATGTTATGTTTTGTATGAAAAGATACTTACAAATAGCTATAAAGAATTTTCTATAGAAATAATGGAAATTACGTCCCAATAATACCGTTTTACAAGGGGAAATATTTCCTTCTGTCATTGCACAAAGGTTTAAGTGAGGGGGCTAAAGAGTGATAGGTAGAGGTTTGGGGTTATGGGGTGACAGGTGGAATAGGGAACTATGGGTGAAGGGAAAATTGGCGGCTTGGGGTTATAGGTGGGATGGTGGGGGTTTATGAGGTGTAGGTGGGGGGTTGTTTTGTTTTGGGCTCCGGTCATAAACACAATGGTAGGGGCAGGAGTAGGGGAGGGGCACAGGCCATAGCTTATAGGCACAATCCCTTGGAAAAACAAGACCCAACCCCGGGGAAAAATGCTGTAGCCTATACCCCCCAGGGCGTATTGGCGGGGCCTAAAAACCCAAGAAGATTTAAAGGGAGCCAGATTTTTACAGGGAGCAGTGGGGAAAAATTTTGTACTGACATGTTTTTTGTAGTGTTTTTGTGACATGTTTTTCATTGGACTATGTCAGACAACCATTGGATCCATTTCTTTAATAAAATGGTCAATGAGGGCTGGTGTTGGAGTGTTTATTTAAATGAAGTGTTTTTTTTTGTTGTTTCTGTGTTTTTTTAAAATTTTTTATTCCAGTGTTTGTAAAGGGGGCTTTTTACAGACGCCCTCAATTACTATCACTGGGGCTTGGTGTAACCAGGGAATTTTTTTGTCAACCGAAGCAACACTAAAGCCTCTCCTATTTCCCCAGTAAACCATTACCCAACGCACCAGGGTACTTAAAACACTTTTGCAAGTCACACAATCGCTATTTCACTTAGTTTTTTCCCACTCTGCTGCAGTGGTTGGTGAAAATGAACCCTCTAGATATAAAGGACCAGAAAGCTAGCGGGTGCCTAGGGTGGCACCTTTAAGGGGATGGCAGCAGATGACTTTTTTAAAAATCCTTTTCATATATATATAAAAAAAAATATAATATATATATATATATATATATATATATATATATATATATATACTAATAATTTTATTTTCCCTGAGTGCCCCCCTCTGATCCCCATGAGCTGGCCGTGGCGGTGATGGTTCATGGCGGTGTCATTGGTGGCAGCGACTATAGAAGCAGCGGTAGGGAAAGTTAGATGTTGGCTTTCCCTACCCCCGCTTCACTATGACAGCATCAGCATAGGACTTATGGAGATGCTATCAGCTCTGTAGCGCGGTCCTGGTGAAACTACCTGGGACAGGAGAGGAGCAGCGCAAATCACTGAAGAGCAGGAGACTGCTGGCTTCCCATCAGGGGCGTAACTTTGGTTCAAAAAGTGGGGGAGACCAATTTTCCCTCTCATCCCCTATCTTCCAATCCCTCCCTTTCTTTCCCTCCTCTCCACCTTTTCCTTCCTTCCTTTCCACTCCCCTCCTCTCTTTGCAGTGAAGCGGCCTCCTCTAACCCAGCTAGAAGGTCTGAGGGAGTGCTGTGAGCTCCCCCAGCGGATCTGGGATGAGTCCTTATGGCAAACTTTTTTGGTGAATCCGTTTAAAGGGTTTTGATGCTCTCTAACTACTGAAGTTTTAGAGCCGGACTGGGACTAAAAAGCAGTCCAGGCAATGAAACCAAACCAGCCCACCTATAATATTACCCCTCTAGATGGAAATAACAATTGTTGCGCAATGCAGCAAATTTCGCTTAACCCCTCCCATCCATCTGTCAGTACTCCATTAAATTTGTTACACACATAACAGAATGAGGAAAATAAAAGAACCTGATCTTACTATACTCTTAGGAATCACTTATGCCATATACTGCACCCCAAAATGTATCTTATTGCATACCATACACCAGAAATGACATCACTCACTGCACCCCAGAAATGAATTATATTACACATGGTAGGCACAGAAATTACATTACTAACTGCACCTTAGAAATGAATTGCACAAGAAATAATATAATTCACTGTACCCCCAAAAATGTATTATATTACACACTGAACCCTACAAATGAATTTCATTACTCACTGTACTCCAAGATTACATTTACACCATATCCCAGAGATTACA
>JAODAL010071850.1:0-15364 GCA_025379985.1 Phyllomedusa bahiana
AAAATTCACCTCCCTTTGGGAAACTGGTTCACGGGGATATTCAAATAACTACCCCAAACACACCTCCAAGATGACCACTGCCTTGCTTAATGTAAAAGAGTTTAGCTTAAAAAATCAGTCAATATTAATATTTACATCTGAAACCAGAATTTAGATACACTATATAAAAAGACACATATGTATGTTTTTCTCACTATCTGACATGAAATCAGAATAAAATGTACCCGTCTTAAGTCAATTAGGACCTAAATTATTTATATGTGACAAATGCTATAATAATGAGAGCAAGATCATTTTTAAGGCATTTTTATTACCTTCTGCAAAGTCAAAAGTTTACACATATTTCATTAGTATTTGGTAGCATTGCCTTTAAACTATATGACTTGGGTCAAACATTTTGGATATCATTTTGGAAGATTGGCCCATTTCTCCTGACAGAACTGGTGTAATTGAGACATGTTTGTAGGTCGCCTTGCTCGCACCTGCCTTTTCAGCTTTGCCTATACATTTTCAATAGGATTGAGATCAGAAGCTTTAACTTCTTGGCTGATGTCTTGAGATGTTGCTTCAGTATTGCTACATAATCTTCTTTCCTCATTCTGCCAACTATTTTGTGAAGTGTAACAGTCCCTCCTGAAGCAAAACAACCCCCCAACATGATGCTGCCACCCCCGTGTTTCGCAATTGGGATGATGTTCTTAGGCTTCCATGCTTCTCCCTTTTTCCTCCAAACATAACGATGGTCATTATGGCCAAACATTTCAAATTTAGTTTTGTCACACCACAGCACCTGTCTCCAAAAATGTAGGTCTTTGCTTCTGTGCATTTGCAAACATTAATCTGTCTATTATATTTTTTCATTTGGAGCAATGGCTTCTTCCTGGAAGAGGGGCCTCCAGCCCATGTTGATACAGTACTTGTTTCTCTGTGGGTAATGACACAAATTTACAAGCTTCCACCAGCCTCTTCACAAGGTATTTGTTCTTCTTGTCTTGGGTTGATATGCATATGTTGAAACCAAAGCACGTTCATCTCTTAGACAGAGAACCCATCTCATTCCTGAGTGGTATGATGGCTGGACATTCCCACCTTGTTTGTACTTGCGTATAATTGCTTGTACAGATGAACAAGGCACTTTCAGGTATCTGGAAATTGCACCCAAGGATGAACTAGACTTATGCAAGTACACAATTCTCTTCCTGATATCTTGGCTGATTTCTTCAGACTTTCCCATGATGTTACATACAGAAGTGGTGTGTTTCTGGTGTGCTTTAAAATACATCCACAAGTGTGTCTATAATTAACTCAGATGTTGCCGGTAAACCTGAAGCCTCCAAAGACATAACATCATCATATGGGTTGTCCCAAATTGTTTAAAAACATGATAATCCTAGTGAATGTAAACCTCTGCTTTATAGAAAGAAAAAAAAAGAAAAAATGCCTTAAAAATTCTCTCTCTCATTATTCTGGCATAATTTTGGTAATCCTAATTGACCTAAAAAAGGTTCTGATTTCATGACAGGTAGTGAGAAAGACATGCATCTGTGTCTTTTTATATAGTGTATGTAAACTTCTAGTTTCAACTTATATCTGTCTTTCAATATAAAAAAAAAACTGGAGTTGTTTTCTGAGGACCGAGTCATCCATAGGCAAAGTAGATAAGGTATGTCCCGTAGACCGCTTTCGGTCTAAAACGGACATGTCACTTCTTTCTCCCGGCCCACAATATGCATTGGGAACATGGCAGGTAATCACAGCTCTCAGTGAGAGCTATGAATTACTGTATTTGCAGGCTATACTTCAGGTGTATTGCAGCGCAATAATGCCCCAAAATACAACCCACAAATATGCTATGTGAATGTGCCCTTAGCCTCTGCCTCAACTAAACAACGTAAGAGTCAAAAAGAGACATCGTCATATGTCACCTCTGCAGCAACAGTGTCATGAAATGTGTCTCTTGAAATCCAAGGACAAACTACCTGCAATGCTCTTTTGAAGTGTGACACTGTAAAAGTCACCCAGAAGTATCTATATAGATTATATCATAGTATCATAATAGTTCAAATCAAGCACTTAATCTGATAGTGTGACTCTATCTGGCCTCAATGAAAACTTCTCGTTTGTTTCCTCCATTTGATATATCTTCTTCCTGCCTTTCTGGACATTATCAATTTTTAATATAATTTATTTTTGTAACAATTTATTTTACAGCTCTTTCCATAATCATGCACAATCATTCTTCTCAATACATTAAAGGACAGTAACTGATTTAAACATAAAAAAATCACAACACTCAGGTACTATGAGCAACTTTATTTTTGCTTATTCTTAATTTTTTATTCTCTCCCTTTAGAAATTAACTGCATTCATGCCATTTAAGCATAGGTGTTAATGTGCTGGTCTTGTTTAGCAGTTATGTCTTTGCTGTGGTATAACTAAAAACTGTATTAGAGAGATATGTTATTTACGCTGCAACAATATTCACCTACGCCTGCACTAGGTTAGTGGCCTGGTTTATTATGACTAGTGATGAGCGATTGTGTTAACTATTGTTATCGGATAGATAGTCGATAACGGCAATTATCATGCCGATATCCGATAACCGATAATAGATAATCGCCAATGACCATTAAAGTCAGTGGGAGAGGAACAACAGCTTCATTCTTACACCCAAACAGGGCTGAAGAAGCTGGAATTAACATCCACAAAAAGGGAAACTGGATTTGTGCTACATCTTAGGCAAGACAATTAGGCACCAAGAGTCACAGAAAAAAAGTCACAGGCTACTCACTATTAGATATGGGCGAATCGATTCTAACTAAGTGGAATTCGTTTAGAATTTCAGGAAAACTTTGGTTCTGAACGAAGTCGAAGTTTGGGGTTGGTGATTCGCGTGAACGAAGTGTGCTTTTGATTCACCTGAGAGTGGCAGTGGCACAAACATTCCTGGTGAAGGCCCAGGTCGCAGCACAGCAAGGGGACGTCGCAGCAGGGGTTACTCGGTGAGGCCACAACTGTCGCTGTCATCTAGAGGCCGTGTGTTGTTCAGCAACCCTATGGTTCTTGATTGGTTGACTAGGTCATCCACTTCCTCCCAGATGACATCTGACAACCCCAGCCAAGAGTCGGTGGGAACGTCAGACACAACCCTTAGTTGGCATGGCCCGGGAGCGGGTCAGCGGCCCTCACCTGTCCTCAACCCGCCTCTGTCCCATCCGGTTCCCTCAGCCAAAGATCTACTATGTGGTCTGGGCTCAGCGCCACTATTTAGCGAGGATGAACAATTTGAGGAGAGCAGTCAGCAGCTACTTGGCAGTGAAGAAATGGGGCCAATATCCCCTGCTTCTTGCATTAGGCGGCAAAGTATAGATGTTGAGAGTGGCATGGGAGGTCATTTTGTGAGGGGTCGCCTCTGCATACCAAGACCGGTGATGAGGACAGCAGTGACGATGAAACACAAATCGATGATGTAGCCGACTGCACTTGGGAGCCAGGTGGAGCAAGGGCTTCATCATCGTCAGTAAAAGAGGACATCGGCTTGTGCGTCAGGCAGCGGCGCAGCCAGCAAGTGGGTTCTTTGGCCGTGAGTCAGCAGGGTAGCAGCAGTGTGAGGTCGGGAGCCAAGCGGCCATGTGGTAGAAAACCCGCTTCGCAGGTCCAGGAAAGTAGCAGCACAGGGGCTCAGCGAGGCAGCGGCGGTAGTAGTCACTCAGTCAGAGCGTTGGCGGTAAAATCAGCTACTCGGCAGTGTGGCAGTTCTTTGCTAAGACACTAGAGGAGCCGAATATGGGTATATGTAGAATCTGTGGGCAGAAAGTGAAGCGTGGCCAGGGAGCTAACGTTGGCACCATGGCCCTGCGTCAACACATGCAGCGTCACCATACGGTGGCCTGGAAGAAACGTGGCTCAGATGTGGTGGTCCATCCAGCCGCCGCAGCAGCGCCCAGTGGCATGCATGCCATTGCAGCCAGTCAAGGCTCCACCACCTCTGCAGAAGGGAGTTGTTTCTCTTTGCCATCATCTCTCGGTCCAGATACACTCTGCCACCCCTGTTAGAAGGTCCGCTGGACTACTGGGAGGCCAAATTGGATGTGTGGCCACAACTTGCCGAGTTTGCAGTGGAGAAGCTGTCCTGCCCGGCCAGAGCGAGTGTTCAGTGCGGCGGGGGCCATCGTTACCCTAAGGAGAACCCGCTTGTCCACGGGAAATATGGAACGACTGACCTTTGTGAAGATGAATCAGGCGTGGATCGGCCAGGATTTCCACACACCAATGCCTTAGGCGTCAGACTACATCAGCCATGATGCCTCACCCAAACTGTGAGAAATGAGTCTGGATTCAAACTACCTGCCTCAGCCACTATTCTGATGCCGCCACCTGTCTGATGCCACACATCTGCTGCCAGTTTCTCCATCTGCCACCAACCATCTTTACCAGGGACTGGTATTGCCACCCACCTCCACACTCTGTCATTGTGCCACTCTATGACCTCAATGCTGCTGCTGCTGTTGCTGGTGCCGTGACCATCCAACACTGTGTCATGTACCACTTCTGACCTCATGCTGTTGCTCCAGCCGTCCCCCCTCCACTGTCTGTAATTGTGCCACTCTGTGCTTACTCCTGTTTTTTGCCACTCCAAATGTCATTGTGCCACCGTCTGACCTCATGCTTCTACTGCCAGTGACTCCACACTGTGTCAAATTTTGCCACTCCGCGGCCTACTCCAGTTTTTGCCACCTCCAGAATGTCATTGTGCCACCGTCTGACCTCATGCTGCTGCTGCTGTGACCTCCACACTGTGTCATTGTGCCACACTGTGGCCTACTCCGTGTTTTGCCACCTCCAGAATGTCATTGTGCCACTGTCTGACCTCATGCTGCGGCTACCGTGACCTCCACACTGTGTCATTGTGCCACTCTGTGGCCTACTCCATTTTTTTTGCCACCTCCAGAATGTCATTGTGCCACTGTCAGACCTCATGCTGCTGCTGCTGTGACCTCCACACTCTGTCATTGTGCCACTCTGTGGCCTACTCCTGTTTTTGCCACCTCCAGAATGTAATTTTGCCACTCTCTGACCTCATGCTGCTGTGGCTGCTGCTGTCACCTCCACACCCTGTCATTGTGCCACTCTCTGACCTCATGCTGCTGCTGCCGTCACCTCCACTCTCTGTCATTGTGCCACTCTGTGGCCTACTACTGTTTTTCCACCTCCAGAATGTCATTGTGCCACTCTCTGACCTCATGCTGCTGTGGCTGCCGCCGTCACCTCCACACTCTGTCACTGATGTTGACACCTGAGCTCTCAGCTTGTTTTTTCCAGCTGTCGCTGCCATGACTTTATCAGGCTACATTCCCACTTCAGTTTTTTGGACAGTTTTGCCCTCTTAAGTGCCCTCGGAATTTTATAGTGAAGCAATTCTAAAGCGGCGGCAGTCATGTGCATGTCATACTAAAACACAACATTGTATGAAGACCAAACCAAGCTCCCTCTGCATATTTAAGCATGGCACAACATTCTACAGCACCCTGCAAGCTCTGTGCAGCCTGGAAATAGCTGTTTTTTTAACACGATTCGTCCCGAAGTAATTCGGACCGAAATGAATTTTGTCGGAAAATTCGGCGAAGTCACCGAATCGAATTTTTGAGAAATTCGCCCATCTCTATTCACTATCCCTGTCCTGTAGCACAGAATGACCCTTAAACCTGCATGATCCACAAATTAAAAAGTGCCAGAAGTCCCTTAACGTAAGGGGTTTTAATACTCCTGAGAAAAGTTCTCAGATTCTGTATCTGCTTCACAAACAAAAAACACTGTCTGCAGGAGACTCATCTTCTCTCAGCTCATATCCAAGCATACCGTAATCGGTATTTCCCTGTCTGGCACCATAGTAGCAGTGACACATCCAAAACTAGGGGTGTCGCCATATTTTTCCACAAATCTCTCCCGATCCAGGTTATAGATGTCTTTCGGGATGACGACGCTAGAGTACTTTTTGTTAAATTTAAGATACAAGGGCATCTCTACACGCTGGCGACCATCTATGACCAAACACTGGTCAAAATTCTTTTCTTGCCAAAACCCTGGACAACCTCACATGCTTTGCCCAAGGGAACATCATACTTTGTGGAGACTTCAACCTGGTCATGAACCCCCTTCTAGACACCTCTTCAGGCAGATCGGTGGTGGCTTTGCACACTCTCAATAGGGTTAAAAAACTGCTTTACGATATGCAGTTGATAGACGTGTGGTGACTCCTACATCCCAAAGAAAAAGACTATACCTTTTATTCTTATCCGCACAACTCATATAGTCGTATCGACTATATTTTCTCGCAACTCGCTGCTTCCATATGTAGTAGATGCAACCATTGGGACTGCATTGTTCTCCGATCACACTCCCATACATTGCGATCTCGCCCTTCTGAGTTATAAACGCCGAGTTTTCTCCTGGAAATTGAACGAATCCCTGCTAAATGACTCCTTATGTTTATTAGACCTGCAAAGCTCTATAACTTCATTTAACTCTACTCATCTTAACGATCCCACATTGCCCCAAACTCAATGGGAAGCCCTTAAGTGCCTGCTGAGGGGGGTGCTCATCAAACACGGAGCCCGTCTTAAAAAGGCAGCAGCACATAAACTACAATCTCTTCTGGCACAACTTGCTTCTCTGGAGGCCAAGCATAAGTCCATGGGTCTAGAGACAGGTCTTAGAGACCTTCTGCGAACACGCCACGAAATCCTTCAACTCATGGAGCACAAACATAAGAGATATCGTCAGTTATGTTCGAGCTCCTTCTACACCTGGAGTAACAAGCCAGGGAAATTCCTTGCTCGTGCGCTCCGAGATAAGAGGGCCTCCCTTTGTGTGCCAGCAATCAAGAACTCGGAAGGGCAAATCGTACATTTAACAGAGGAGATTCTATCAGTTTTTCAAAATTATTACTTTGGCCTTTACAATCTCCCCTCTCCTCACATTCTGTCAGGACACCCACCCTATGCCACCTCATTACAGTCATTCCTGGCTAAAACGGCACTCCCTCGCCTCCCTCCTCAGTCTCTCACCTCTCTGGAGATGCCATTCTCAGCCGAGGAGCTCCAGCAAGCCATCTCTGCTATGCCCTCGGGTAAGAGTCCTGGCCCGGATGGCTACACTGCTCCCTTTTACAAGACCTTGAGGGAGGAATTAGCGAGCCCTCTTCTCAGAGCCTTTAATGCAGTCTCTCCTACCGCCCCATTTGATCCAGCATTCCTGAGAGCACACATCACTGTAATCCCAAAAGAGGGGAAAGACCCCGCACTGTGTCAAAGTTACCGACCCATATCTTTGATTAACACTGATGCAAACATTTTCGCTAAAATGCTTGCTATCCGACTCAATCCGCTTTTGAGTTCGCTCATTCATCTGGATCAGGTGGGGTTTATCCCTCTAGAGAGGCAAGAGACAACACATTAAAGACCTTCTCCATCATACATCATGTTCAAACTGAAAAAATCCTGCGTATGATTCTATCCCTAGGTGCAGAAAAGGCATTTGACCGAGTAGCGTGGCCTTTTCTGTCGGGCATGTTGGAGGCTGTGGGAATGGGCCCGCTTATGAGGGGTAGGATTTTGGCCCTCTACACATCCCCTCAAGCTCAGATTCGAATCAATGGCTCACTCTCAGAACTGGTGGCGGTACGAAATGGTACCAGGCAGGGATGCCCCTTGTCCCCCATACTATATATTTTGGCGATGGAACACTTACTGCAGGCCATACGTAGTGACCCGCTTATACATGGGATTCAGGCAGGACATTTACAAGTCATATGTTCTGCTTTTGCAGACGACCTTCTTCTATACCTCACTAAACCACACATCTCATTACCTGCTACCCTTAAAGTTTTAGAAGAATATAGTCTCCTCAGTAATCATAAAGTCAACATGGCAAAAAGCTCTGCCCTGGACCTCAACATTCCAAACCGAGATCTGGCTCTATTGAAGTCCTCCTACGCATTCTCCTGGACCAAGACGTCCTTCCCATACCTAGGCGTTCATATCTCTCCCTCCCCTGACAAGATCTTTGATCTTAATTTTGCCCCTCTGCTCCGCAATATAACTCAGGACCTCCTGAAATGGGATAGAAAGGACTTTTCGTGGATAGGCAGGGTAAACATATTAAAAATGAATATTCTGCCCCGCCTTCTATACCTTTTTCAGGCTGTACCTATCTCCCTCGCTAAGACCTTCTTCACGTCCCTGCGTCAGTTGACTAGTCAATTCATATGGGCGCGTAAACACCCTAGAATACCTCAGTCCACTCTTGTGCGCCCGAAGCCTGAGGGTGGTCTGTCCCTCCCTTACTTTCAAGCCTACTACTTGGCATCAGTAGCGGTCCGTACGCTGGATAACTTTCATAATGCAAAATCCAAACTGTGGGTCCAGCTTGAATTGCAGTTATACCGAGCACCCGTAGCGGGCTTGCCTTGGCTTCCGCCCTTAGCACTTTCGAAAAAGGTGCTCGCGGGACTACCATTAATAGCACAAACGTCAGTGGTAGTTTGTAGATCTTTCGCTTCCAAGATGTGTCTACTTTCCCCAGGAGGTCCCTGTTACCCGCTGTTAGGCAACCCACGGGTTCCAGAGGCTCTTGTGATCCCGCTCTCACGCCTTTTGGGTGGTGAGGCTGTAAAATCTGTCTCCGCTGGTGTGACCTCTTCGGGTTCTCTGTTGAGTTATGAGGACCTGGTGAGCGACCCGTTGACTACACAGTTCTCACGGTTTAACTACTACCAACTACGGAGCTTTTACTCCACATGTCAGTCAACTCTGAAGGTCCACAGGCCAGCCACAACATTTGAGAAGTGGTGCCTGGGAAAGGATTCAGAAAAATGGGCCCTTTCAGGTCTTTATAAAATGCTAGTCAATATCTCTGTGACGGGCAGGCTCTCTTTCCAGGATAGTTGGGAACGGGAGCTCAATACTACACTTTCAGACGAGGCCTGGACCAGAGCATTTATCTTAACTCATAAAGCCTCCATATCCACTAAGGCTCAGGAGTTAAATTACAAGATTTTGACAAGTTGGTACAGAGTCCCAGCTCTCTTGCACACCCTCTACCCAGAAGTCTCAAGTACATGCTGGCGCTGCAAGGCAGACAGGGGAACCATGGCTCAGATCTGGTGGGAATGCTCTGTTCTTCAGCATTTCTGGTTGAAAGTGATAGATATTATTGGTGTTATTACGGGCATATTCTTACAAGCTGACCCTGTACATATTCTTCTCTTTGCTCTCCCTCTTCCAATTTCTGCCCTTAAGCATCATCTTGTATCCCACCTACTGCTCGCAGCTAAAATCGTGATCCCCAGACTATGGCTCTCCACCTCCAGCCCCTCTGTGTCGGACTGGTTCAAGGAAATTCATACGATACAGAGAAGGGAGGAGTTTCGGGTCAACTCCACTATCCTTTATAAGAAACATCTCCAAACCTGGGAGGATTGGGTTGTTTTCTGTAATTCGAAATCATACTGTAATTACTCAATAAATTAGTTTACAGTAAGATGCAGATTTACTATCAGAATGTCATGCAACGTCTGGACCGACCGTCAATTTCTTTTTGATTTGTTGTTGTTGTCATAGTTTAAGATTCTTCGTTGGCTTGTTGTGGCTAGAGTCAGATAACATATTGTTTAGCCCCCCTCCCCTCCCCTTGTGTATAGGAATACTCAGTAATGACCTTATAGAACTCTCTCATGGGTATACACCTGCTACAGATATTATAACATCTCGCAGATGAAGAACGCCGTATCTTCTTAAGGTTTATTCGCTTGTAATATGTTTTCATCTTTGTCAACCGGTATGAATGTTTATACTTGTCTGCCTCTGACCTCAATAAAGCTTGTTTTTGAAAAAAAAAAAAAAAAAAGTGCCAGAAGGCAGTATTATTTGAACCATCATTTTAGTTGAACTGGACATTGACTATCCCTGTCCTGTACCACAACATGACCCTTAAACCTGCATGACCCACAGATTAAAAAGTGCTGGAAAAAGGAGTCTGTAAATGTTATATGGATTAATATGGATTATTATGGCGGCCTTCGCACCACTGACAACTGGTGTAATTACTATAAAATATGTATAACTCAATATGTGTACAACTGTGCTCTTTGCGGCAAACAGACGCACGGACTGCAGTAAGAGTATTTAAATGTTATATGGATTAATATGGCGGCCTTCGCACCACTGACTACAGGCGCAATTTACTAGGAAATATGCATAACAAAATTTGCGTACAACTGAGCTGTTTGCGGCAAACAGAGGCCCGGACTTCAATAAAAGTATTTAAAAGTTACAGGGATAAATTATGCCAGTTTTTGAGAACACTGACACACAGTGATTGCAACAGAACTGAAAAAACAGGGACAAGTTCACCTCCTATCAGTTGTCTTCTGGCCAAAAAAGTGATAAAAAACAATGCTTTTTCAATTCAAGATCACAGAACACACTAAGCTGCAAAATATCTCCCTTCCTTTCAAAATCCTCTCTTGCTGCCAACCCCACCCCCACTCCCCCATAGCCCCACGGCTACACACACCAGTAGATATTCTTAAAACTTTCTCTAACTAAATAAGAAGTGAAATTCTCTAATCTAACTCTATTCAAAGCTATAGCTAGGTGGATGGTTTCTTGTATTAGAAGAGACTATCTCTCAGAGCTGTTAGAACAGCTATTGGTTTAAACACAGACAGACACATCCTTCTGTGAAGAGGGATAGACAGAAAATGAGCTGAGCAGGAAATGCAGTTGCATAGATAAAACGAGGTCACATGATTTTTGCAGCCAATGAGATCCATACACCGCAAAGTGGTGACGTTGTACATCCTCCTATCCCCTCTATCCTCGGAACTGATTGGCTGGCCGCCAAAATGACAGGAAATGCTGAAAATGCGGCGATAGTAATAGATTATCTGTAAGATTGTCACCTAAACTATCTCGTGATCAGAAATTTCCGATAAGCCTAAAAACCGTGTCGATTTCAACTTTTGCTGATAATATCGCTCATCCCTAATTATGACTGCTATATAACTTTTGTGACGTGCAGTCGTGATCTTACAACACATCGTGACTGAATGCAGCATTACACAGTATGTGGCTACATTATCTGTGTGAGCTGTTCTCTTGTTGGTGTCTCTATGCTGCAATTTTCATTTGTTATTAGTGAGCATATTGTCTTCTGTTTTTGCTGGTCTCCAGTAATTGTGTTCCAGAGTTGAGAACATTGTGATTAGGGGAGTCATTCACCACCACTTAAGGGTGTTTGATTTGGATCATCTCAGTCCACCAGCTCCTGCTACACATGGAACCCTAGCACTATGGACAACCTGGACTGTTACATTCATTCATGAGCTATATATTATGCTATTACCATCTACTGAGGTTTTATTATTATTATTATTATTGGTTTGTTGTACATATAAACAAATCAATGTTGTGATCTTCCATGTATATAAATATCTTATATGGCGTGATGGTCCTGATCATTTTGAAGGCTTATATGTTGTGACATACCTAGTGCATTGACCAAATTTCATTGTCATGGTGTATTGTCATCACTTTTGTCCTGTAATTTACCATTATAGTAGCTTTTTTCACCCTTTTTTTCAGTTTTTTTTAAATATTTTTAAAAATTTTTTTTGGGGGACATTTTTGTTGCATCCGGACGCCTCCTGGGCCGTCCTGGGGGACTTGCTCCGGACACCGTCTTTGAGAAGGATTGGCACACCGACACCACTTCTAGTTTAATAAAAAAAATAACAATCTTTTTTAATAGCACCAACATTTTTTTCAGCACTTTACAATTCAAGGGTAAACGACAGACTTCAAAATTAAAAGTACTTAAAAATGACCCATTAGGTGGGGGGCCCTGCTCGTAGGCTTACAATCATTAGGGGTATGGGGAAACTACGTAAGAAGTGCCAATTTTACAATGGCCACCTTTTTTTCATAAATAGGGGGGGGTTTACATGAAAAATGGATGAACCTGCCACCCTGACGTACATTATAACAGATAAGTGCTTTGGTGCCCTATGTGGGATAACAAATGGTGTGATAGCTTTGGGGATTTTGATATGCAGGCTGAAAAATTTTTTCTCAGGGCCCTTTTAAAAAATATGGAGGTTTTTTAATGGCCTGACGCCCTCGGTAAAAATTTTCCGGGAAAATTTGGGGTGCCGCAGGGAAAATTTTGGAGACGGGCATGGAGGTTCGTATGATGATAGTGTAACCCAAATATCAGACAGAGGGGAGAGAGCAGGTCGGGTGGTAGACAGAGACTGGGGAGGGGGGGGGCGCATTGGGAGAGCTTTAGGGTTGATAGCGCTGAGTTTAACTGTATCCTGTACTGAAGGGCAACCAGTGCAGGACTGACAAGGTAGAGGCATTAGTTAGCGCAAAGAGAAAAGAGCCTGGCGCTGCATTCAGGACGTTTGAAAGGGAAGTTTGCAGAGAGGGAGACGAAAAGCAAGGAGTTACAGTACCCAAGATGAGAAAGAATAAGAGCAGTAATGAGATTTTTGGGGTTGTTTAAAACTGAGAAAGGGACGGATTCGGAAGTTCTTAGGTGCCGGGGACGGCGGGCAAGGGATTGGATATAGGGTGAAGGGGGCAGATCAGAATCTAAAACCCCCTGACAGCGGGCCTGCTGCCTAGGGAAATGGGGGTCCACTTTCAGAAACAGAAATAGCGGGGTGGGGTTGGGTTAGAGATGGTGGAAAGAAAAGAAGTTCGTCTTATGGGTTTTTTTAGAGGGAAGGGGACTGATGTCGAGAAGGGGACAGACTCCTGGGGTTTTTACCCGGGGTTTAGGGGGGTTTTTGTAAATTGGGTGTATCAAGAAAGGTTTGGTACGGAAGCAAAATCACTGAGGGTTTTGTCCAATTTGGGGGCGTGACATGAAAAGGGTGATTCAAAGATCCCTGAGGCCCCAAAAAGGGGGAAAGGGGGAAGGAGTAAAACCAGAAAAGGCCCCTAAGACAAATCAAAGGGTTTTAAATGGGAACCAAGCGGAGCGGTGCCTGGGGCAATTGTGTGCATGCGGGAAAGGTGGTAAACCACAAGTGTAAAAAACCCTGCGAGAGATCCAAGGAACAGAAAGGGAGTGTCCCCCCCTGAGATTTTGCTTTTAAGGAGTCTTTTAGACTTTAACTAAGGCTTTTTTCCGGGAGTTAGGGTAGGGAAACCGGATTGTAGAGGGCCAAAAAGAAGTTAGTAGAGAGATAGCGATTGGGGCGAGAGTAGCCCAAGCGTTCCAGGAGTTTAGAATGAAGGCAGGTTGAGACTGGTCGTAGTTTTCAGCAAAAGGGGCGGGCCAGGGGGTTTTTTTGTAAAGGGGTTATGATGGGGTTTTGAAGGAAGTGGAAAGACCAGTGGAGAGAAAAAGAGGTTTCAGATTGCGTAATGAGGGGAGGACAGCTGGAGAAATATACTGCAAATTGGGAGGGAATGGGGTCATAGAGAGGTGGTGGGCGTGCGAAAGGGGAAATCCTGGGCACTTCTTTCTCTTTTTCGGGCAAGGGGTGGAGTAGATTGAGGAATGTGGGGGGGGAGGGTGGGTATTAGGGACTGAATATGTTTAGCCGGATATTTTTATTTTCTCTTTGAAGTGAGTGGCCCGGGCTTAGCACAGAGGTCATTTACCGGGCCTGAGCTTTTGGGCCTTAGGAGCAGTGGAAGGTGTCAAAAAGGCGTTTTGGGGTTTTTTGTGTAGTGTTTAGTGAGGGGGTGAAAAATTTTTTTTGGCAAAAGCAGGGAGAGGGTTGTCCCTTAGCATGAAATTTTTAGTGGGGAAAAATCTGCAGGTAACTTCGCTTTTCCACAGCCCCCCAGCAACTGGAACAGCGTGCAGATGGTGAGTCAGAGGGGTGTGCCATGCTGCGGCGTCTACTTGGGGGTGCGGGTCTGAGTGGTGCCAAAATGTCCCGGGTGGGTTTGGAAAAGTTTCTTGTAACTTTGACAGCCTGGGCAGGACAGGAGAGGGAGGGATTGGGGGAGTGAGGATGTATGGTGTCCCCGTGAGTTCCTGGTTTAAGGAGCGGGAAATTTTAAATGTGTGATGAGCAGGTTTTGTCCAAAGAAGGGTGAAATTAGTGATAATGAAGGAGATAAGGTTGTGGGGAGAGAGAGCATAAGGAGAATTGTGAAGTTTGAAAATGAGGAAAGAGACAGAAGACCAGATCCAGAGAGTTCCCCTTGGGGTTGGAGATCATAAACTGCGAGAGGCCAAGGGGGGGGAAAAAAGGTTTAGTGAAAGAAACTGGAAAGGGGAAGGAGACTGGGGTCATCAATGGGGATGTGATTGAGAGTGGGGATTTCAGTAAGAGGGAAATGTGGGACCAGGGAGCAAAATGATCCAAAACTGGCGGGGTGAGCCAGGGGGGCTGTAGAAAACGTGATCGATGGAAAATGGCCGAAAGGTCTGGGGTGTGGGCCCAAAAGGAGGGGAAAGTGAGGGAAGGAAAAGGAGGGGTGACCCGGGAAGTGCAGTGTGGAGAGAGAAGTATGCCAACTCCCTACCCTGCCTGTTCCAGGGCTGGGGGTTGGGTGAAGTTTGGCCCCCATAGGTGAGAGCGGCAAGGGAAGTGGTGTGATTTGGAGCCCTGTTTGTAGGGCCAGCAGGTTGAGGGGATTGGGGAAAAAAGCATGAACAGCTGAGTTTTTTTGCAGATGAACCGGGCGTTCCATAGGCACTTTTTAAAAGGGGGGAAAAAAGACTACAGCGATAGCAAGCAGGGTGCAGGGTTTTATAAAGGAGAGGTGGGAAAGAGCAGTAAGGAGGGTGGGCCGGGGGTTTGGAGGATGCCCCCAGCAAAAACAGGGGAAAAAAAAAGTGGGCGCAATGGTTCGTGAGAATTGACGGTTTTTTGCAGTAATATTTAGCGGAGGTTTTTGGGGGGTTGAAAAGGGAAAAAAAACTGTGGGGTAAACAAGGGGAGGGAAGGAGAGAGGACTTTATGGAAATATTGTCTGCGGGCAAGACAGGGTGGTAAGAAGGAGGGAGATGGGTGCAAGGAATAGTAAACAAGCATGGTAAATTAAGGGTATTTAAAGAAATGCAGCTACTCAAAAAAAAAGGCGAGATCCCAGATCCCTTATGCTCACTTTTTTTGGGTCATTTTTGGGATATTTTGAGGAAATTTTCACTGTAATAGTCATAATGTCACGTAATAGTTTCATTGGGTTCAAACTAGTTTTTTTAGTCAAGCGGTTACACAAAAAAACCTAAAATAAAAATAAAAACCTAAAAGGGCCGTTTTCCACTAAATTATGACATAACCCTTCTATCGAAGTCTGGCCTAACGTCCCGCTCAAACACACGTATCTCCAGT